>APFE030612604.1:0-21709 GCA_000404065.3 Pinus taeda | reverse complement strand
TCACAAGGGATCTTTTCAAAACACACACACACACACACACACACACACACACACACATATACATGTCAAGGAGTTGGAGGGAATTCCCTCTCTTCTTTCTTGGTGTCCTACATTGTTGATTTGTGCTCCAGTGGCGCATAGGGGCTATTGTCTTCCCTCTTCTTCCTCCGACGGGGACAATCCTTTTTCAAATGATCTTCTCCACAACACCAATAGGATATTATACTCTCCGCATTTTCAGCCTCACGAGGCCTCTTCCCTACTATTACCATCTTTCTTTTGGAGGATTCAAATTGGTATTCTATATTCTGCAACCGCTTATGCAACTTATCATTCCACTCAACCAATTCTTATAATTTCCTAGTGATTTTTATGAGTTATGCTATGCAGATATTTATCTCATCTTCCAAGGTTTTGAGATTAAACTCCAAATTCTTGAAGGTTCTTTTCCTTCGGAGGGATGTCCCTCTTCCTCATTCTTGATGGACTTGGTCCATATCCAGTTGCACCATGCCAAAATACATGTTTCTTTTCGTTGCCACTGGGTCTTTCTATTTGCTGCCACATACACTTAGCTATTAGTTCATAAAACAAATTAACAACACATATGCTAGTTGTCATCTTTACCATGTTTTTCCAAGTATGTAATCCTGCAACTGTCACACATCCTTAAGATCATCATCAACCATGTATCATAAACCAGGGCACTATTTATCACATGCATAAGCTTGTTTTCAAAATTTAGCAATGCATGTGCATTAATATTATTTGTAATCATCATCATGCCAAAGGAAAAAAATAAATTTTAATCCTTAACCCATACTAATAACACATTTAATATCATCCTCTCTATTGAGGCCACACTACTGCTTTAATCAAATTTTTAAACACAAGAAGAATTTGGTCCTCTTATCAAGGTCAACAACAACCATGGCATCTGCAACTTCAAAAGGTCAGCTAGAAAAATCTCATGTTATCTTAACATTGATCATACTTATAATTGTCATATTCACACATATGCACTATATATAGGACCCACATGTAATTCAAGTTAGGGCATTTCGTAACATCATCCTAATTAGCATGCATTCTGCTCATGCAACTAGTCACTAGCTAGCCACGATCTTTGTTGCTATAACAAATACCTGCAACCAAGTATTTATCAATCACTTGGCTTCCTAAAGTTGCACAACATCATACCTCTACCCTTTGGAGGTACTACATCATATATGGGCCATTGGATGTCTCCATTCAATATTATATATATATATATTATAATATATATATATATATTATATATATTATATATATATAATATATATTAATAACGATATTATGCAACACAAACAATCATAGTAGTAGTAACCATGCTATGCAACACAAACAATCATAGGATCATGCAAGCATTCACATAATCCATCCATCATAATGCTACACCTAGAATTTACTTGCATAAGTAAGTAACCAACATAAGTAGAGAACCGTCAAGCACGTCATTCTCTAGCAAGCTAAGGATCCTACATCTACAAGGTCCACACCAGACCCTACCTTTGAGTTAATCTGGTCCCAGTATGACAAGAAATCATTAGCCACTGATTACAAAACACCCCTAATTAACATAATCACCATTTCATCATATAGAAATAGTCAACCTCCATCAGGGTCCTTTCCATAGGCCAACCAAGCCATGGAACTCTCAGACCCCAATCAGCTAGCATACATGTAGATACAAAATTTCATAAATATACATAATGCAAGCAACACAAGGATTTTTCCAAGGGTTCCTTGCATCATATTAATAGTCACATACATATTCTCCCAACACATGAAAATTCTCAATATATGACCAACATTGATGACACACTAAAGCAATCATATACTCAACCATGCCATATAACTAGAGCACCATGTAAATGCATCAATCCTGCATGCCATAATCATTTATAATCGATTTTTAACACCTAAACATTTTTTTATTTTTTTTTTTCTAAAAATTATTATGAAACCCCCCCTTACTCAGGAACCTGCTGCTACTTGCCCATGATAGATCCCATCCAGTCCAAATGTTGAACTTGGATGCTTTGATACCACCTGTAATGAACTTACCCTACCTGCCCCAGTGAAACTATTATTACTCTCTAATCCAACTCTTCTTGTGTTGTTAGAAGAATGGGATAAATTCCCCCTTGTTTTTTTTCTCATCTATATATACGCACACGCACACACACACACACACATAACAAAGTCTGTTGCGCTCATGCCAGAGCTAGACGATCCCATCATCCAATAACCCCTGACACCAACGATAAATTGTTGCATTTTTCCACTCTGGAAGTCCCCACTAGTGCCCTATTAAATCTAACGATTATGATTTGAGAGGGTAGATTGATGGTGCACAATTGGATTGCGTCGGGCTAACATGATCGAACATTAACATGGCAAGGGGTGGCATAATCAAGGTCTTTACCCACAGTTCTGGTGCTTTCATTGGATGAACCATGACACATATTCCCATTCGATAGCCTAGAATCATTGTGCTACCCTGCCCATACTCACTGCTGACGTCATAGTGGAGGGGTGTCATAAGTCACTCCCGTCATAGATCTTGTTGAATCCCCACTGTTTGATCTCAGGGAGGTGGTTCCTGTGCAATTCCAAGATCCTAGCACATAATCTTGCTACACCTTATCCCGACACTTCCCTTTTTCCACTCCTCTTACACCTCCAGGGTCGGGGCCACTGGGACACATCATCCCTCTCTTGCCACCCTGAGACTTTTCTAGCTTACACCCAGTTAATAATGCTATGATGGAGCCTCTGTGGGTGAGCCTTTCGGACATATGGCATCGTGGGCCATCTCTTTGTACTCCATTGCCTCTGGTTGGCCCACGCAGTGGCAGTGCTACATCACCCCACACCTAACCATCCCGACCCTCTCTAATTGATCCCCCTTTCACACCTTCAAGGTGGGGATCACCAGGACACGTCATCCCTGTCCCTTCACCCAAGCAACCCTCCTTGTGATTGCTCCTTGTCGCGCCAGGAGGGGACCACCGAGACATGTCATCTCGTCCCCATTATCTCGACGTTCCTTCGTTATGCACCTTTTTGGCTTCTGGGGGCAACTCTTTGAGACACTTCATCTGCCATTTTAGATATATATGTATATATTTGTTTATTTCTATACGCTCTAGAGCAACGCTCGGTTACAAAAGGGTTAGTTTTTCATGTTTAATTTGGCTCTTCCTCCATAGAGCCACCATGCTCGGTGCCTCCACTTTATCAGCTTAATGATGGATTTAGATGCTTTATCCCAACCACAAAGGTTTTTGGTGCCTTTACCAATGCTTGGCCACACCATTTGCATATCTGCATATTCTCGATGCCTACAACACTAAAATAAATTAAGAATTTCTACATATGGGCTTTAAGGAAAATCCCATTGTCATGACTCATTGACGGAATCTCACCCCTTTTCAATTTGAAAATATAAGCCCTGAATTGTTTTACACATTCAATGCCTACAACAATAGTAAAAATACGTATATCTATATCCTATATAAATATTTCTTCCTGCATTCAAGGCATTTAGAGCAAATTCACAGTCTTTAGAATTATTTAACAAAGTCTCTTTCTTTCTAATTAACCCTTGTACACTAGACATAGTTCAAGCAATTTGGTGTAGTAAATAAATTTCAAAAACCAACATATACCAATGTCTTTAACTTGGGTTCTCTGTTCAAGCCAGATTACAGTGAAATGTAAATAGAATAACATAGGAATTCAATAGCTATTGATGCCATCATTCAAGCAAAAAAGAGACATTCATTCATTAAAAGGGAAACCACAGACAACTGCAACCACCCATTGACCATATGCACACACACCTATGCATAATGTTCCCTTACATCACAAGTAGAAACATAGCGACATATATGGCTCTTAGCCATGTGATGTTCATAGCAAGGAATGCATAACAGAGGTGAAATATTGTATGAAGGGTGGGAATATTAATTCGGGTAGCTATGATTAATGAGGCCATGCCTTACACAACATATAATATAGATATGTGGGCCTGAGATCATTGCATAAAATGAATGTGTCGGACCCACACTAGAGTCTACACTACTAATAATTGGAGAATACCCACACAAAGGTCAATATGAATAGAAGAGGAAATACTCAATATTACTCCATTATAACACAACAATGAAATACAAACATGTAACCCACATAGCTAGCATTCTTCAATAAGAATGAAGAACTCATGCTAATAGATCAGTGTCTAACGATTATTCTCATGCACTACCTGAGCTCCTTCAAGCATTAACACAACACATTATTCAATCTTGTATATAATAATAATTGCAGACATCCCTCGTATGGAAATAACACCATTTAAACTAGAAATGCAAACATATTTTATTATGAATAAAAAGCATAAAAGCACTTATCTTAAAAAATGCAGAAATGTTCCAACTTAGAGTGGGAATCTAGCTCTCCACCCAACCATAAACAAGCTACAACCACTATTAATTGTAGGTTTCACCCACGAGCTAGATTACAAATATTTAGGTGGAGTTCCTTCGGAGGTAAACCTTCAACGAATACAAACTGAACTAGAGCATCACCAGGCCACCGTGCCTCCATCCTCAAGGCAAGCCACTACTCTTTGTAATGTGTATGCCTAACAAGTTTCAATAGGGCCATTAGTTGGTTTGTTACTCCCCTTAGAGCTCAACAAATTAGCCCCAAGTCCTTGTTTCTCTCCCTCTTCTCTCTTGCTATCTGTTGAATGTTGACCGAGTGTGTGAATTCCTATTAGTGAATTAGGTCGAACTCCCTTCTCTTTTCCTTTGATATGCTCCATTGCTCCATGAGAGTCAAATAAGAGAATCAAATGAGAGGATTTCCTTTCTTTTCCTCCACCTTCTCTTTTCTCTCTTGTGTAGTGATTTCCTCCCCACTGTCCTTGTTGCCAACAAAGTCAAATCTTCATAACTCATGTCCTCCCTACCTTGCAACTTTTTCCAAGGTAGCATGGCCTTGGATACTTCTCTTGTAGTCCAATTTGATTCGAAGAAGTAGTCCATTAAAACACACCAACCAATCTTTAATGATTGTCAAAAACAATTAATATTCTTGCAACAAAGAACATTAGACATCCCAATCAAATAATCCATTCATCCAACCAAGGGCTGATATTTAAATCAACAATTCCCTGAAGAAATGTCTTACCTCAAGCAATGGAATTTGTGTCCCTCTATCAACCTTCTAATTTATAGAAGTATTTACATTGTGTACATGAGGATAAGAAATTTGGGTTGTTACAAGGACCCCTTCCAAGAGCTATTCTAGCATCAAATACAAAAGCTACCTTCCATCCATCCTCTTTGGAAAACAATTTCACAGGCCATTTACCCCTAGGAGCAACCTCAGTTATTGTTGTTAAACTTGTGTTTAAGAGATCTAGATATATCAAACAATTTGAAAGTATAAACCAAAATCCCCTACAAAACTTCCAAGGTTGCCACAACCCAAAGTTCAACCACAACTACTTCTAAGACAAAAGTTGGATTGGTAATCCCATGAAGTACCTACCCCAACCGACCTAACTAGACAACCACACTCAAAAAGGATTCGCATGCCTAGGTTGTCTTGCGTCACCGTTACTCTAATCTTTCTTCATGATAACGGACTTCAAATCTTAAAGTCGCCGCAAGTGATTAACATAAGTCAAAGACTACAGTATAGAGGCTATCATTCGCCTTGAGTTCACATAAATGATCTCAGTACAGGGAGAGGGGAGGATGTCTAAGGGAGGTGCTTGCCCAAATAAATACATTGATTGGCATTTGGGTTTGACATGAGTTGAGGGGGAGGCCACGTGCACCCACCAAAAAAAAATGATTTAAAAATATAATATTGATTATGTTATGCATAATAGAAGGTTAAGGGATGGGGGCCTCTATAAGTGACCCATTAACGACTAGTGTTACCAAATATAAGAGAGTAGATTGGATTTTCATTGGATCCAGTGTGGAGTTGTGGTCTCTAAGAATGTGGAAATATCTGAACTTATCAAGGGAGGAGATTTGGAGTTTAATCCTGGATAACATTATCAAAGAAAGTTCCAAATCCAAGGAGACAACCCTTAGAGCGATGTGCTAGATAAGATTATGAGAATCCCCTATAACTGTTAGAGAACCGATTCCCCTTTCCAAGGCCAAGTCAAGCCCCTTAATCAACCCATAATATTTTTCTTAATTGTTTGTGGACATTCCTAGACCCCATGAGAAAATCAATTCGATTTATCGTCAGGAGCTAATATTATCCAAATAAAATTGTGATTAAAAACATCTCCTAAAATACAATATTTTAGAAAAAAAATAATAAATACAAAAATGTTTTAAAAATTCAAAATAAATAAAATCAATTTGGAGAATTGGGGTTGAAACCTTCCGAAGGCATTAAGGTCTTAAACCAAGTTTTTTGGGGTACAAAAATCATTGTTATGCCAAACCCCCAAGCATTATTTTACAGTTGGATACCTTTCCAATGGTGCAGGAAAGACATCAATCAAAGTTCGCATGCAATGGTTACGCTTCTCGAAATTTGGCCTTCCCGCTTAACCACCATGGTTTGAGAAGATTCCACATTAGCCCTTGTTACTCAAGCAAAATGGGCTAGCCACATGTGGACTATGAATAAGACTCTAGCAGGGTCAATGTTGTAACTTTACTTGAGAGTTGAAGGAGTCAAACATAACCCCTAGTTGGCTATCAGGCAATGTTAAAACCCGACCACAAAGATGAATAGATAAAAATACTTTGTTCCCCCTACCATAAGTGAATAGACAATGATCACCTCTGTGGTGGTAAAATATGGTAAATCCTTGTGCCTAACATTATTTCCTCTCCATGCCCACTTATCGCAGGGGCTTTCCCTTATACTTCCACCCATTGGCACTAGCAACACCACCACTGTAGACATGGCCATTGATCTAAGCGTGCCATTAGTTTCCACTATTTCTATGGCAGAACACAAGCCTCCACCAAGTCCTTGTTGACCTAGGCCCATCTCTTTTCAAGGACCCTTCATCTTGGGCCTCTCCACCCCAAAGACACATGTGAGTTATTCAATGTTCTCATTAATGCATTTCTTTGTTGTCACCTTTTACATCAATAATTTCAATTGGGTTTTTTTTTCATGTGTATAGGATTCTCTTCACATACTCATTCAAGACTCCCAAGACACATGTATTGGGGTAAAGATCACCCACATTGAGTATGTACTTGTTCAAGCTAGCATATTAGGAACTCCCGCTGCATTCTTTACATTAACTAGTATACACCCTTTAAGTAATCAAGAAGGTATCTTTTCCTGGCTTTGCATACAAATTCAACCCAATCTTAAAGAATTTAGCCATGGTTAGTTGGTAGTTCTCCATCTCCATGTGTTGCCTCATTTAAAGCACCCTTGGATCTTTTGACACCCATGTTGCATCATGCTCTAGGATAGGAGTCAAAATAGTTTTCATCTTAGAGAATGAACCTCATACTCCTTTCCCTTCATTATGTTGACCCACTCCCTCAAAATCCTAGTCATCATCATTAGTTGATCAATTTTCACAAATGCATCCCCACATTCTCATACAACCTCCAATCCCCCTGTCATCAGTAAACCATTAGTGTTTCAACCTCCATTAATCTACCACCAATGGGTACCAGCCATTGGGACCCCCTCCCATCATACATATTTTCCACACTCACACCCTTGTAGTGAGCCATTTTATCGTTGAGGGTACCTATCTTTGTATTTGTACATGTAATGTCAATATTATTTATTCATTCAATTATGTACAAAGTATTGTCTTGGAAGAAACTCCTCCTAACAATATCACCTTTGTATCACTCTTTTCCCTAGCAGTAGTCCTCGCCACCCTTAGAGAATCTACACTGAGCCATTAATTCCTGCTTGATAACCATCCTATGCTACCTTCTACATATCCCAATGCCCCTTGTTGTGATCCTCAGTGGCCATATTCCTTGTAGACTCTACATGCTAAGTATTAGAATTTCCTAATACATCACCAGATTTGGATGTTCTCCCAACCCTAGATTACCTTTTGTATAATCATGTTTGACTACCACCACTTATCATCAATCACTTATGTTTCTCCCAAGGGAAGTATTATGTTCCCTCATGTTCCTTTTCATCTTGACCGTAATGATCCATATCTTTACACTTTTGCAATTTAATACTAAGTCCATTTTTTGTTGAATTCTATAGGGGCTTCTCCCCTTAACAATTGTGACTTCAATCCTGTCAAATTTAGCTCCCCAATTCTATGAATGTAGTGGTATCTTTCTTCTCAATCTCCACTTGTGAGACAAACCTTGGATATGCCATAGAGGGTCATCATTAATCCTCATGCCTATTGGCCCTTTGATTCTCAACATCAACACATTATCACATCAAATTGGATCATACGTCACAACCATTGGAGTTCCAAATGTTACTAGCAAACCTTCGAGCTTGGATGTCTTTTCATGGAATATTATGCATGACCACCCTTCATCGTATCAAGTTCAACATGTTTTTTCTCCTAAAGACTCTTTGTTGCTGTCATTGGTGCCCTCAAGGGAAATGCAAATTTCTACTTCAACATACACTAGCTACCATGCCTTTAGGCATCTCAAGAAATATCATTCACCATCTTGTCCATCATTATAATAATTTTTTTTTATCATGATCATGAGAATGCGACATGCTCACCTTATCTATATTTTGTACATATCTCTTTATGGATGCATGTTTTGCAAATGGTTCCTTCTCCATCTTATACAAGATGTCTTTCTCCATCCCACCTGAATACCATGAGTCAATTTTATTTTTATAGGGCTATTTTTATTTTTATTTCAATGAGTTAAAATGTTTACATTACATTACATTACTTTACAACATCTCTCCCATACTAGAATAGAAAGTGCCTCTTGGCACAAAAATAAAATTAAAAATGACCCATGTTATTTGACACATGTTATTCATGTGGAATTTAACCTGTTTAAAAGGGAAATTAAAGCAACCTAGATCCACCTTAACTTTGAATGTACTAGTACCAAGGGCTGAGAGAGATCAAATCTCTTTTAGAGTGGAATATACATCCAGTACCAAGGTCTCAGAGAGATCAAAACTCTTTTAGAGTGCTAGGTGCTTGGTAGTGTTATCACCCCAAGAAACTCACCTAGGTTATAAATCAGTGATGCTCAGGAACATTAAAAATTCAAAAATTTTATTGGATAAAATGGTGGATAAATGGGAGATGTGCAGCAACTTTAAGCCAGATAACCACTCCTACTATCATTTACCCCAGACATGGGTGAAGACCCCCAAACTACAAGGCTTTCAACCACCAACTACTCATGGTTTAAGGCAAAAGTGATAATGGAGAAGACTGATTGCACCGGCAGACGCATAGAGCTCTGTGATGGCCCAGCCACAACCAGTTAAAGAATCTGCAAGACTATTATTCAATAGACAGTGAGGATGATAGCTCTCTGTTATTAGAACGACAGCAACCTGCAAACAATTTTCAATGAACCACTAAACTTTAACATAGAGGTGGGATGACAGCCCCTCTGATATTAAAAATCCACAGTACATCAAATAAATGCAAGCAGGCACAGCCTAGAACATAGAAGAAGTGGAAAGCGAGCAGGTGATAGCAAAAGAAGCTTGTATTAATGGAAACCAAGACCAGAAGCTGCAGGTCTCATGGTATTAGCAGTCTCCAGAAGTTAAAAGGCTACAATAAGCTCTCATTCATCAAAAATTCATCACCCGTTACATTTTTTTTGAGTATATATAGTGTTACAATACAAATCATCTCTGTCAAACCATGCGTGGAGGAGCCCATAAATGACCACCAACCATATTTATATTCAGGAATGGGTTGCTGATACAAATCTGGCTGTGCTGAAATTGGATTTGACCTCTCGGTTGCTCTGCAATCCTCTTATGGCGTGAAATACCAATGGAACCATAACCATTGAATGCTCTGATCAAATAAGCGGTGTCCTGCTTCCTCCTCGGCCATACTGTCGATTGAAGGCAGTTGCCTACTGCGCTGTACTGCTGCATGCTTGCATTAATCATCTTCGAGCCACTTAGAAATACCGCTCACCTTACTATTTTAAATATCAAAGGCCTGCACACATATATCTTTTCTATCGGGTCGCCTTTCGGGTTGCAGTGCTTATTTAAACAGGCCCTCCTTTGTTCTTTAACATTTGACAAATATATACAAACTGCCGCAAAACCACGAAAATGGCTTTGGCGGACTTGAGACATATATATATATATATAGGCTGCCTTTAGGGTCCTTTCGTATCCGAAAACAATCGCAATCGACAGCTGGTCAGGCATCCCTTGTATTCTTTTTATACAAAGAAAATATATAAAAAAAAACAATGAAAATGTGAAGGGCGTGGATTTGAAAAATTATGAAATGGAACGCAGTGCATATATCGGGTCCGGCCCATCGGCGTTCGCACCATAACTTATGTAAAAGCCCCTGCCGATAACAATACTGCTGCGGACCCGAAATGATATAAAATGGAGTGTTGTATGGCCATCGGGTCTGGCCCATCGGATCAGAACGCAACATATGTGAAGGCCCTGTCCACTTTTGCAGCCCCGATAGCGAAATTCCAATGCGATCTGGGTCGATCCTTAAGCCTGCTCTTTGAATTTTTAAATGATTTTAAAATAATTGCGCCTTTTGATAGCATATTTTTGATCGGTGGAAGACTTTTAGCCCAAAAATGAGGATTTCGACAGCATCAATGGTTCCTTTGGCGTGATTATGAAAGTGTTTGCAGTCTTTGAGGGTGTTTGAATCCATTTTTGATGCTTTTGCATAGCAGCGCTAACACTGGCTCCTTCTGGGGATGAGATCCTCCCTGTGAGGTCTCAAGAACCTGCAGATCAATGCCTTTCCAGCAAAACAAATTGGCCAAAATTCCTAGTGTTCCATTGGGCATGGAGTCTACTACATCTACACTAAAAACTGATAAAAGCAGAATATTTACAGCTTTTTAAGGCCAAAAGACCTTAAATCATATAGTTTTTCAGAAACCGCCCATTAACTGGGCCATCAAAGACTGGTTCTCCTTCCATACTTTTCAGTATGAAGGTATTGTTCCCTTGAATTTGTGAGATAATGAATGGGCCTGTCCAGAGAGCATCGAATTTCCCATGATTGCCTTTCTTTTCTTTAAAAGCATCCCATTTCATGACCAAATCCCCAACCTGGAAATTGTTTCTTTTTGCTTTCTTGTCAAAAGCCTCCTTCAACTTTTGCTGATGTGCTGTAGCTTTTTCAACCAGCTGTTCCCGAATCTGATACAATTCTGTTAGATTAGTGATTGTATTTGCCATATCATCTTCTTCATTCTGCGCTGTTTGGAGCAACTCTGCCACAGGGAGGGTAAGTTGAATAGGAAAAACAACATCAGTACCATATACCAGCTTGAAGGGAGAGCAGCCTGTAGATCTCTTAATGGTCACTCTGTCCGCCCAAAGTGCATACTTCAACTTGGCATCCCAATTCTTCTTATTACCCTCTAACAACTTCTTAATAATCCTAATCAGACTTTTATTAGAGGATTCTGCTAGACCATTCCCTTGGGGGTAATAGGAGGTGGAATGGACAAGTTTAATGCCCATTGAATCACACATTTCCACCAACTCTTTTGCCTTTAAAGCTGTTGCATTATCTGTTATAAGCTTAAGCGGGCAACCGAATCTGCTAAAAATGTTTTCTGATAAAAATTTCATTACCACATTATGATCAGCCTTCCTTGTTGGGATTGCTTCCATCCATTTTGTAAAATAATCAGTGGCCACTAATATCCACCTGTGCTGGCCACTGGAATGTGGGTTGATTTCACCAATAAAATCCAACCCCACTGCTGAAAAGGTCCTTTTGCAATTATTGGCTTTAGGGGCAGGGATTTCAACTGCTGCTTACCTTCAAATTTCTGGCACCTGTCACAAGATTTAACAAAAGCAAAAGCATCAGAAAATAAAGAGGGCCAATAGTACCCGGCTCTGAGAATCTTTTGGGCTGTAGTTTTCCAATAATGATGTCCTCCACACATGCTGTCATGGAACTGCTGCATAACTTCTATTGACTGTTCTTTGTCCAGACATCTTAAAAGCACTCCAGATGGATCCCTCCAATAAAGCAAGCCACCATTGATGCAATATTTCATCGCCTTGAGCTTTAACGTCCTTGCTTGACTTTGAGAAAATTCTAAAGGAACCTCTAACTTTAGCAGGAAATTAATTATTGCAACATACCAGCTACATGAAGCTAGGTTCTCAGCCACCGACTGCCCTCTTTGCGTTTCAGCTGTTTCATGCTCTTTCATTTGACCATTTTCTGCTACATTGAACAAGAAATCAATGTCCAAAGACCTGCAATTTTCTTCAACCAACAGTTTGGCAAGTCCCTAACCCCTTACCAGCTTGGTGGGCTTTAGCTCTACGTTGAATTCTATCATTTTTGCAATCCACTTTGCTCTTTTTCCATCAGCGTTAGGCTGCGTTAGAACATCCTTTATTGCAGCAGAAGGCACATATGCAACTATTTTGGAATGCAAGATGTAAACTCTGAAAGCCTTCAAAGATTTGATAAGAGCATAAGCCTGCTTTTCAATAATATCGTACCTTAGCTCAGCATCCCTTAAATTCTTGCTGAAAAAGGCCACTGGATGCTCTTGACCTGCTTGATCTTGCTGCAACAGAACAACTGCGATTGTGTCCTTGGAGGCAAATGAAAACAAGTGAAACTCCTTGCTATAGTCAGGGCTTATTAAAGTAGGAGCTTGCATAATAGCCTTCTTAATGGAATCAAAAGATTTTCTTGCTGCATTAGTCCATCTTACCTCTGCTTCCTTTTTCAACATGGAGGTTATGTGCTTGACTAGCTCTGCAAAATTAGGAATGAACCTCCTTACAAAGTTGATTTTGCCCAGAAAAGATTGTATATCTTTCTTTGATCTAGGGAGAGCCAAGGCCTGAATTGCTTTGACTCTTTCTGGGTCGATTTGAACACTTGCAGCCGACACTACATGCCCCAGCAGTTTGCCTTCTTCCAAAGCGAAATGGGATTTTTTTGGATTGAGTGAAATCTCAAATCTTCTGCACTTCAAAAACACCTTTCTTAAATGTTGTAGATGATCAGGATGGCTATCAGAGTAAACAGTTATGTCATCAAGATATATCAGCACGAATTTATCATTTTAACCCACAAAAGCAATATCCATAGCGCGCTGAAAGGTGGCTCCAGCGTTCATGAGCCCAAATGGCATTTTTGCATACATGAACGTGCCCCAAGGCGTGGTGAACGTTGTCTTTTCTTGATCATCTGGATGCACAACGATTTGATTAAAGCCTGGAAATCCATCTATAAAAGACATTACTTGGGCGCCTGAGACTTGCTGTAACAAATGCTCCATTTTTGGTAGCGGATAATTGTCTTTCTTTGAGCACTTATTTAGATTCCTGAAATCAACACAGGGTTTGATTTCTCCATTCTTCTTCCTCACAACAACCAGATTTGCCACCCATTTAGAATATCTGAGAGTCAATATTATCTTAGCAGCTAGCAACTTTTTAATTTCTTTCTCCACCAGAGGAAGGAGCAAAGGATTCATTGGTCTCAGCTTCTGTTTGAAAGGAATAGTGTCTTTTTCAAGCGAAATTTTATGCTGAATTACATTTTTGTCATATGTTTTCAGATCGCTGCACTCCCAAGCGAAAACATCAACGAACTGCCTCATTAACTTGCAATACTCTGCATTCTGATCAGCAGATAAATTAGCGGACAAATTTATGAATTTGGGCTGACCTGGGCTTCCTATATTATGCTTACACACAACAGATTGATCTTCTTTATGGGCAGCTTTGTAAGGCACATCATTGTGATCAAATAATTGCTCAAGAGGAATTAGACCCTTAGGAATGTGGTTGCTAGGAAGCTGGACTATGCTATTCTTGCCAATATTATCTCTAAGCTGGGACTTGGGAGCTTCTAGCAAAGCATCATTATTTTGGTCAATTTGCATTTCAGAGAACTCATCAATGACTTGAAGAAACCTTTTTAACTCATCATCATCATCAAAAACTTTCCAATGGTGGACATTATTAGGCACCGAGGGTTTATACTTCATTTGTACCTCATAAACTAGTTTGGGAGGCGATGGAGGGATGAACAAACTAGCAGAGACAGCAAGGGAATCAACAAGCTGATTTTGGGCTCTAGGAATATATGAAATGCAGAATAAATCAAAAAACTCTCTGACTCTCCATACCTCATCTCTATAAGCTCTCAGCCTTGGATGCTTTGTTTGGAATGTTTTATTTACTTGCTGAATTATTAGATCAGCATCTCCAAACACCTTCAGATTTTTTATTCCTCTATCTTTGGCTTCATAAAGGCCCAACATCAGTGCTTCATTTTCTGCTATGTTGTTTGTCACTTGAAAAACTAGCTTTAGAGACAATTGAGCTGTTTCTTGTTGTGGAGATACTAGCACCACCCCTGCTCCTGCAGCCTCTTTAGTACAAGCTCCATCGAAGAACATCTCCCAAATTTGTCCTCCTTTATCAAGCTCGGCCTGATCTGTTGGTTTCTTGATCTGCAACTCAGCCTTCTGAGATTCTTGTATTTGGAGAATGCATGCTCCAAAATCAGTGTCCACTGCACATATGGGATGGTTTGTAGGATGCTTCTCATCACTAACGATATATGCCAGTTGTGCTTCTCTATATAACCTCCTGCTTTCTCCTCCAAACACTGGAACGGTTGCATAAGATAAATCATTCTGCAATGTCCCTCCTAGTTTCTTAATCCACCCTCTAGACAACAGCATACCAAACTTAGGAGGAACATCAACCACCACTATATCCATCATCATACTCTTCATGGGCAGCTGGGTTAAGGTAATAGCCAGATCCTTAATTAATCCAAGGCATTTTACCTTCCTTGAATCAAACGAGAACAAATCATGATAGGGTCTGGTGATATCAAGGCCTAGCTCTTCCATGACAGTTTTAGGCATTAGATTGTGGCTGGCCCCTGTGTCTAGCAGGCAATTGTGAAGGATTTTATCATGGATAATTAATGAAACATAGAAAGATGGAGAACTATTATCAGCAGGTTCAATCATGGGGCTAAGCACAATAGCAGGCTTGTCATCTTGCAAATTTACAGAGTCAATGGAGGTTTGTTTAGACTCAAGGTCAAGGGCTTCAAGGATGGGCTTCCTAAATAATTCACTCTTCACCAACTCAGGCAGAGGCATGGATATTTTCAATTTCTAAATTTGTGACTTAAAACTAAAAGAAGAGGATACTTTATCAACAGTTTTTACCTCTTGAACTGGAGCTTTGAGGGTAATAGGATCAACTGCTGGTCTTCTTTGCCTGCTATTCTGTGGCATTGCTTGAACATCTGCTTCTTGTGCAACATTTTCTTTGGCATTCTTTACATTGGATCTTAGATTATATCTTTGTTGTTGCTCGCCAGATTGCAGAACAGCACCACTGTCCCATCTCTGATTGTTTTTCTCTTGCAACAATGACTCTTCATATTCAGCGAATGTTAAAAATACAGCGTTACCTTTATCTTCCATACAGCGAATTTCATCCTCCTCCTCTTCAAATTGCTCCCCCTCCATGACTGCATTTTGAAAAGGAGCGTTGACCTTATAGTATTCTTTTGTTTCTTCACCCCTTTGCATAATTTGTAGCTGATCATTTGCTTTTATGCATGGGTTTGGATTTCTTGGAACAAAGGTATTTTGCTGCCTTGTTTTGCCTGCAGCCTGCTCAACCTTTAGCTTGGAAACTTCAGCGGCCAATGACTCTATCATCTTAGTCATTTTGTCTAACTTAGGCTCTGAAGTTGAAACCTGGAAAGAAGAAGCCTCACCTCTTGGCCTTCTTCTATCAGCCTGATTCTTCAACTTCTCTGCTGCCATTATATTGGATTCCACCTCCAGGGCTGATTCTTGCATATCATTCAAAGTTACACATCGTCTTTCTCTCAACAATAAGCAGAAATTAGGGTCAAAGGCACTAGCATATGTAAGTTTGGCAGTGGTGGGGGTGGGCTTTACCTCCGCTGGTATTTTACTATACATTCTATTAAATCTTTTATTGAAATCAGGCAAAGACTCACCCTTTTCTCTTTTCAAGTTTCCAAATTTTGTATGATAATATAGTAGGTCCTTCTTATCTCCCCATTGCTTCAAAAATGCCTCATCTAATGCTTCAATATCAGTTATATATCTCTGGGGTAATTCTCTAAACCACTTCCTAGCCTCTCCATCAAGGCTCTGGACAAAAACTCTCATCCATGCATCATTCTCACTGATATCTAAATTGTCAGCATAACTATAAAAAGTTTCAAGATGTTCTTCGGCTGTCACTCCCTCTGTTCCAGTAAATTTGGGCATATATTTTTGATATTCTCCTGTAGGCATGGCATTTAAAGGTACAGGCAAGACCAAAGGTCCATATCTAGCAGCAACAATCCTTTCAATCCTGGTAGGTGCTTGCTGCCCTGCCATGTTTGGAATATGTGGAAGAATACTAACAGAAGGAGTAGTAGGAGATAATGTAATGGATGGGACGGATATTGGGATGTTTTAGGCAGTATGAGAAGCTCTCTTTGGACTAAGATTCAATGGAGAACTGACTACAAAAGGGGTTGAACTGATCTCTGAAAGAATTTCTTTGCTAATAGTGCTGGGCTCTAAAACTTCAAGCTGTGATTCTTCAACTATAAACTCATCTTTCAGAGATAAATCCGAGTTTTTAGGCTTACCTGATCATGATTCCCCTTTCTTTGATGATTTCTTTGATTTAACAACTCTTTCAGGGTCAAGCAACGGTTCAGCTAGAGATTTCTGAGGATTGCTTCTTGTATGCCTCACAAACTGAGCCAGAACTTCAATGTGGAGTCACCAACAAATGATCTTCCACCAATGGAGTTGCCAGACAGATGATTATAGCCAAATTCTGTGTTCAAGCCTTGTCTGTCATCAAAGCTTGAAACTATGTCATTCTCCCAGGGAAGCTTGAGCTCCAATTCTCCTCTCCCCGGCAACGGCGCCAATTAATGTTATCACCCTAAGAAACTCACCTAGGTTGTAAATCAGTGATGTATCCCATTAGAGTCTATTCTACACCCCATGAACAACATTTAAATTATGATGTATTCAAAATATGATATTTTTTTCACAATAATTGGGAAACCGTTATCCCATTAGAGTGTATTCTACACCCTATGAGCAACATTTAAATTGGGATGTATTCAAAATATGATATTTTTTTCACAATAGTTTGTTTTCTATTTAAATAGTATAAATAATACTCATTATATTTATATTAAGAAAATATTATTAATAATTTTTAATGTTGTTTTTAAATTATTTATAAAATTTAATAAAAGGAACCATTTTATATATAATTATTTTTAGGAGGTTGAGTTCACGTAAGTGACGTTGTCATAACCGCATACTTCCCATAAACTTTTAATGGAGTTTCATTAAAATTATTAATTAACCAATGACTTGGGCTCTACGCTCTACTAAAATGCCCAAATAATGAATTACGTGTACATTCATTGTTAGAGAGCGAAGTGATTCAAGTTCCGTGAACGTCTGCCAACAATGAAATGAATGTTGATCAGAAATGGGTGGTCATATCACATCACTTACTAAGCGTAACGAAAGATGTTGGATGTTCAGTACTTGTCAAAGGGAAGAAGCGCTTTTGCCACGTTACTCTCTTTGATTGGCTCACGAGGAAATGCAAAAGAAAGGGGCATCATTTATCGGACCCGCCCATGTACATCGAAGGCGCATGTTTCTTTCCTTTTCCATCGACAATTCAATAATACCGGGGACGCTAACCTGTTACCTACTGTCTTTCCTTCTCGTCAAAACAAATAAGCCCACCGTTTCATTTAGCCCCCTGTTTACATCACAATCCTCGGCCGCTAACACCCGCTGGGCAGGCACTCAGATTTCAAGAATGGTCCCAATTTATTACTTTCTTCCCATACATTATATAATACCCGCATCCCTCCCTTGTTCAGTCCACGCCAAACGCCCCTTTCTATGCTTATGCTTCACGCCCTATCGGTTCCTACATATTTTCAGTTGATTTCTTCATCAAATGCCCGTTTAGCTCATTCATACATCTGGTGCTTTTAATTAATCAGGCTTTTACCCCAGCTGGGCCCTTTTCAGCTTTTTTGATAACCTCCAGTGGCAGCATCCTGCAGGTTTTCCATGGATCTGGCTATGGATGTTTATATTCCAGAAGATTATGTGAGAAGGCGCTGCAAGTCAAATATATGGATGGAGAAACGAGATGGCCGACTTTCTTTCAACGATATGGAGGCTGCGGTAGAGAAGAAATTTCAGCTGCTGGACAATAAGAATATGATGATCTCTGCTTCTACTGATCACAGCAATAGCAGCAATTTTAAGGAGGACATAATTTTTAATTATTTCAATCCATAAACTCTTCCTTGGTCTGCAGCAGCTCTCAATAGCAGAGAAGTGCAATGTCTTCTCTCTGAATCTAAAAAATTGTAAACTCAATTTTGTGAGCATTTATTCATTTTACCCCAACTATTCTTATGCATTTCTGCTTGTGTGCTAGAATGTTGAACTATCTGCTTTCTTTTCGGCTTCGTTGCTTTGAGAAAATTTATCAAACAATATTTGATTTAAAAGCTATATTACGAAAGCAATGTTTCAAATCGGACAAAGATATGGGAAGAGGTAATTGGTATTTCTAATAAAATCCATGCTTATCCATGTATCGAAATTACTTGTATCTAAACCAATCCAACCTTGTTCTAGTATGTTAATCAGTAATTATTGTACACATATTGTGATTAGGGTTTTAAGGGTTGGTTCAAATATGTTGTTAATCTGATAAATTGTAACTTCATATATGATTTAAGTCTCTTTAAAATATTTTCCACCAATGGTTTCTGCAATAGCTGGCCATGAAGCCACCATCTTTCTGTTGGTTATTTTATAGAGCTCGACAAAATTCGCAAAAAATTGCTTCCAAAAGAAACATCAAAAGTTTTCGGAGACGATTTTTTTGTGAACAGAACAGAGAATATTGTAAGCCTCTCTTGGGAATTAATTCCATTTCATTTGATTGGATTCTGAGTCTGTTCTAAATTTTGCATGACCAGAGGATGAATTGATCATTTCACTATTACTTTTGGCCTGCATACAACGATCAATTTGGGAAAATATTCATATCCACAATAGTTGCCCAAATTCTCTACATTAACGGATCACCATATTCACAGAGGGGATTATTTGGAGAAATACAAGCTCTAACAAGCTGAGAGATATGGATGCAACTTTTCTGTATGCTTTGCATTTTAAATGTTACTGTATTCGGACACGGGTGTGACGGTCCTGGTTTTTGGTTTTTGGGATCGACATTCACAATTCATAATACATTTAGATTATGATATATATAATTACATTCCTAAATTTTATTTTAAATTTAAACAAAACCAATGAAAAAGATAACAAAATAATTACACTATGATAAAACTATGAGAGGCGAGTTATGGCATTTCATATCATGTATGTCTGTCAGCGTCGTCGAAACAAACCACTAATAGAACGGTGTAGGTAAGGATTATTCTAAATGGCTTTCTTTCGGGGCAAGTTTAGTTTTAACTATATTAAAAAGTTCGACATTTGACCTAATTTAAATTTTCATGTTCGAAGTTTTTACCCGTCCTGAAACGAAAAAAAGTAATATTCAATGTTATATATATATATTTTTTTGATTGTCGTTGAATGATAGTATAATGTTTATCTGGTTTTCAAAAGAAGTTAAAAAACAAACAAAAATATATTTATAATTTGAAACAATTTTATCAATATTTATTTTAGAGATCAAGTATGAATTTTTGTTGGTAATAATAATATAAAAATTGTTTAGGTAATAACAATGATATAAGACAGGTTATATACATTTGTTTATAGTTTTTTGAAAAGTTTATTAAATTAGCGTACAGATGTTGTAAAGGAAACCCCTAAAGGAGTAGTGTAGGAAAGAGTAGCATTAAACTGTTACTCTTCCATGATGACAGTGAAAGTGTCACCAACCAAAGGGTCTAAGTGAAATTTGAGATTTTAGTTAAAGAGTGCATTATTGACATGATGGTGGTATCCATAATATCAGGTTCTCTCATTTTGGTTATATAGTGTCGCTGCCAAAGAATGCACTGTAGAGATAAAAAAGATCTATATCCTTAGCAATTATTGACCAAAAGAGTTTGATTTGGTCTTTTGGTTAAACATCCATATGTATTTGCAATGACAACACTTATGTTTGAAGTATTAGCCTACTTGAATGGTTGGAATTTATCCATACCCTATTTGTATATGCCAACTTTATTTGGGATTCAAGATTTCTTGCAATTGATATAACTCGCCTGGGTTTCATTTAAATCCATTTACATTATTCCCCCAATTCAAACTCTAGCAAACATTTGTATCATTCTCTTTTTGATCAATGTGTGCATTGGAGCATAATGACTTGCATCAAATGCTTTTTGATAAATTATAAGAAGATCAAGTTGAAGCCAAACACATATAAAGTCTTAATGCTATGACATCGAACATGAACATACCTTGAAGTCAAGAGTTTGGATTCCTATTTCTTGTGAGGCTAGGGCATCCTGTAGTTCCTATCTTCCAATTGCAGAAAGCAAAACACACATTCAACCTCAAAATGCATTTGGGAAATGACATGGATGAGAAATTACAAAACTAAAACCACTAGCATATTCAACGCCACAACATAACTTAAACAGGTGATCGCTCTGTTCTTTGCTCTTCTAGAGGTTCATAGTTTTCTTGTCTTCTGGAATTGTATCAAGGCATGCTCCTCTAAGAGACTTTTTTCTGAAAAACAAAGTGAAATTTCTTTCTCCAGATCACAAGAGACATAATAGATATGTCAAACTATTACACATAGGTTATTAGTCCATGTGGTATGCATTATTCATCTTGATTCAAGCCTATTACACTTCAAATTGCATTGGATGTTAAAAGCTCTAATCCACAAGGCACAACCCCATATAGAACTACTATGACAATCACCATTGTCACTTAAGAAACATATCTTCATTGACCAACTTTCATATGGCTCAATTACCTATTTTATGTTTATGCTTTTATTTTTAAAGTGAAAAACTTTCTTTTAAAAAATATATGATATTGTAATAATACTTTGTTATAATCATAATTATATAAATAATATAAGTAGGTTAGTAAAATGTTTCATCATTCAAAAAATAATGAATGGCATTTGTACCAACATTTAGTGAAGCTTGAAAAAGAAACGTTACTCATAACTAATCCCATCCCAAGGATCCCTTTTCATGAAGGAAGAGTTCTCTATTCATCAATCAATTATGTCCCAAATTTTTCTTGACATTGTTTATACTTTCAAGTTGTTTTATTTGTTACCAAATGATGTGGAAGAAGTTCCCTATAATTCTGTTCAAACTTGACAACCAGTATGGTCTTTATCTCAGTTCACTCCTCTCTGCTATTTAAGTTTGTTGCACAAGAAC
>APFE030612602.1:0-21615 GCA_000404065.3 Pinus taeda | reverse complement strand
GTTCTTCCTAACCCACTCATAAATTGAATCTATCTTGAGTTGGTTTAGTTTGGCTTTGAATCTCCATAGGAGGGAAGTAGTTTTCCACCTCCTCATGGAAGCTTCTTAGTGATAAAGCCAACTCCATGAATATTGTGGAAAATCCTAACTACTTCTCCTCTATCTATAAAAGCTTGTCCTTTTTGCCTTTGACAAGCTAGTTCAAGTTCTAGTTTTCAAGTCCCAAAGTCTGAGAATTGCTAAGTTCATGCTGCAAGAAGCCTTCTTCATTCCCATAAGGCTAAATCTAAAGTGAGGAGTTGTCCAAGTAACTAAGGAGAGAGAGGCTTGTTCCCCATCCCCAACAAGCTTTGCAAGGCATGTGTTGCTGATCACCCAACCAAAGGAGGATTTGACGTCAGAACTTGGTTGTATTCTTCTTTGTTTATCAATAATAATAGACGACTATCATTATGGTTCCACTCTTATTGTGTTCATAATGATGTTTTAGTTATATCCTTTCTGACTGATATATAGTTGCATTTCTTGGATTTTATGCTTGTATTTGTGTTGTTCTTTGCATGTGCAGGTGTCCGTTCACGAGGATCGCGGGGATTGTGACCGGCTGGAGTGAAAGAACGGGAGCGACGACTCTTCTACAAATACTAGCGTTGGATTCGAGGTAGGCCCTCATCATCGGTCTTTAATTTGCAATTAGGAACCTGCGTGTTAGCGTTGTTTGATTGTTGCTAGACCCCATTTAGGCTAGTGGGATCGCCTCTGTTCGCAGAGGGGATTTACCTCCACAACAATGGCCATAACTAAACCATTCCAACTTTCTGGTAATGAGGATAGAAATAACATAGCACTAACTTCATCATCAAAAGTTACCCCTACAGAACTTAACTAACTAGTAACTATATTAAATTCATTTAAGTGATCAGCAACAGATCCACCTTCTTACATCTTCATATTAAATAAATGCTTCATAAGAAATACTTTATTTTAGGCCAAGGGTTTTTCATATAGTTTAGCCAATGTTGAAATTAAACCCTTTGTTGTCGTTTCCTTTGAAATATTAAAAGCTACAGACGCTGCTAGGCACAACCATATTATTCTAGGTGCCTTTCTATCGAGAATACCCCATTCTGTGTCTGTCATGCTCATCGACTTCTTTGTCTTTCCGCTCAATGTTAAGTACAGATCTTTATGGTACAAATAATCTTCCATTTGCATCTTCCGTTGCTGGTATTTTTGGCTGTTAAATTGTTCGACCCTAAGCCTACCATCCTCCGCCATTGCTCCCACTCAAACTAGGAACCCTTCTCTCCTATGAGTTTATCAGCCAAATAGGCCTTCGGCTCTAATACCAGTTATTAGAAAATTATATACTACAGAGCAATTGAACACATAAAATATTGCAAAAATATGAACACAGAAAACACATAAAAGAAGAGAGACACATATATATGTGGTTCACCCAATTTGGGCTATGTCCACGGAGAAATAGCCAGTCCTTCCTTTTATATTATCCAACAAAATGAAGAGATGCAACCTACAATAGATCCACTGTAATTTCCTCTTCGATCTCAATATTCTCTCTCTTCCTCACTTAGAATACACATCTACATATCCGCAATACAATTTCCTCATATATAGTGAGGGGTTTCTTTCTAGGGAAAAAAACCATAAATTAAACATAAATTCTACCGTTAGATTTCCACCTAATGAACGACCGAGATTGAATACGAAATTACAACATTTTACGAGGAAATTTTACATCTATTTTTAGTTTACGGGGTGCTTCCCCCAATACCTCACTAGGCGGTGGGGGTCTATAAAGAATCGTGGTCGCCCCCCTGGAACCCGTGGAGGTGCGAAAAAACGGGCGGAATTGCCGCCCCATTACGAATTGGGATCCAATGTGGCGATGCCTTTGAATAAAGAAGATAATCAGGCTCCACACCCAACAACATCAAGTGAAGAGGAGCTTAGTTGATCTAATAGAGGGTCGAAGATGTAGCCCTAAGGCAGCCCTAGATGAGGTTTGAGAGGGTTACTAAGCAGCCTACAATCACCATGGGGAACCAACATAAGGAAGTCGTAGACATTTAGGGAAGCTAGATCAACTAGTAGAGGGAGACACCTTGTGGGTATTGTCTTAAATGTTAGATGGTTGAGGTAGAAGTATTCTTGTGGAGGAATTATGGGTTTAAGATCTGAGCATAATCTCAGTACACTAGCAGCAACAATTCATATCAAGAAAGGTGGGCATAATAAGTAATTGTTGGAGTTGAAAGTCCTATATGAGAATGTTGAGAATCTCAACATATATCATAAGAAAAGTTGCATTCCCTCAGGATATTGTGCAAGGATTATGAGTTAGTAAAAGAGGAGACAACATACTCAAGAGATTGATATAGGATCTCGCAATGACCTGTTTCAAGTCTAAGCTTAGATCTAGTGATTCTTGGAACCTTGATGAAGGATCCAAGAAAGCGGAGTTGCGTTGCTTCAAGTTAGTGGAAAATGGTGTTGTTCTGAAGCATTTAGAACATAGATTTATAAGCCCTGGTTTAGGGAAAATATGTCATAGAACGAGACATCTAAGGAGATCTATCCGCAACCTTTAGGTGTCAATCTGAAGTAAGAGAAGGCATATATTGTGACTTGATTAGGCCAAGATTAGGTAGGGTGTTGGATGCGTAAAATTTAGTTTTCTATGTATCTTTGAAGTGTATAATATCCATGAACAAGCTGCATAAGGTTATGTATTTTTTCAAGGGATTTTGAGAGATATTTGGAGTTGATCTCACGTTGGAGCAACATAACAAGAGGCTGCACTATCCTAGAGTAATAGTGTGGAATAATGGGTTATTAGAAGAGGGAAAGCATAAATCTGAAATAGTGTTTTGGGAATGGAAGGAGAAATCATGTAGTTCCAAAACGATGCCCTAACTAGAGTGCCTAAACCACAATAATGCGTGCACAAGATGAGAGTTGGAAGAATCATTCTTCTAGGGTATGGATGTATCTCTAAGTCGATGGATGTGATGAAGAATTCTATCCAAATTTTAGTGAAAAGGACAACAATATTCAAACTCTATTTGAGGAGAATTCTAAAGCCCAGATTAGAGTAATTTGAGAAGGAAAGTTGCATTATAGAGGACAGAATTTATGAAGCCTAGATTTGTGAAGTTTGACAGTATGTGGGCATATTCAAGACCTTGAATTCTATGACCAGAAACCTGATGTGCAACAGGGATGTTGAAAAAATAAAGAAATCTTAGATGAGGGCTATTCCAAGAGTCCTATATCTGTGCAGTAAAGGAGTTGTTGTAGAAGAAAGGGTAGTTGATATTCAACCCTAATTTAGTTAAAGAGTTGTTGATGATGGAAAATGTAGGAATAGAGAAGCAATATAAGATTGAGGAGTTTCGGTGGAAATATTTGGATTAGATGCTCATGGGATGTTGGAGGGAAGCATGAGAGAGATGTTGTAATGATCTAAGAAGGACTTGATGCCTATACTAGAAGTGGCCAACTTGGAGAAACCTAAAGAACAACTTGTGGAGGATTATAGAGGCATGCTTCAATGGTACAAGCCTCTTAATCGACTAAGGGATTGTTAGAAGTGGCAAAACAAGAGCTCATAGGTCTGATTAGCTAGGAGAATTTTATAGCCCTAGAATTGCCTTGTGGAGAAGGACATATACAACAGAAGTTGGGTAGTCCTTCATGTCTTAAATTTATTGTTGGAGAAGGACACTTGACAATGATAATGGGAGTACCTCCATCCCTAAGTGTGTCTTCATTGGGAAACACGGGAAGGAGCTAGTGGGAATAAAGTCCCAAAAGAGATGAGGAGCAACAGTGGGAAGTTGAGAGTTATTCACAAACAAAGTTTTGAATAAACCTACTAGAGTCTTGATGTGTTGATGCGTTGAAGGACTAACAATCGATGAGAGAGTAGGTGGATCCAAGTTCAACTACCTAGTAGAGTTGGTTCATTAACAGAGGCAGATTTGTGTTACTGCATATCCAAAGTCGAAGGGCCAGGACGATGTGTTTAGGATACGATCAAGGTAGCTTTTATTGTGCTCTACATCAGCTAAATGATCAATGTATCTTGTTCTTGTACTTGTATCAGTGGATGTGTCAGGGCCACTTTCCCTAGTATGGGAGCCCTAGATTTTTGTATTGTATATCTCTAATATAACAAATATGGGTTGAAAATTTTGAAAAATGGTCATGTGCACTAGTTGATTCACTGATGTGTTATTTTCCTATGTAAAAAATACGATGATTTGAGGCTTTGAGTTGGTTATGTCAGATATTTTAAGACACTGGCCTAAAATCTCATATGCCATGGAAAACTCAACAAGGTATCCAATATACTTTGAAGGGCCAGTGGATTAGAGTGTGCACATGGAAGTATGTGGGCCCCTAGAGATCATGTAGACTCAGAGGGAGAAACCTTAAGTAAGTGTGTGCTATTGATGAGGTAGAGACACTACACAATAAAGATGATTGATTATGTAGGTATGTTGGAGAGATGGATGCTAGGTTGGCTAGTGCCACCTATGATTGTAGAAATAACTTGAAATTTATAGCTGCTGATGTAATCAAACTAAAATCAATAGACACACATTTCTTCTACTCAATTTGTGGAAAGGAAAGCATACAATAGAAACACATGCAATCATTAAATCACAATGAACAAAATATTTTACTAGGAAACCCAACTGGGAAAAACCCCTCCTCTATTTGTGTTATATAATATGAGAATAATGATATATTACAATGACATCTTCAATCCTTGAAGCTCAACCTGCACTGCAATATTGATCTCTTCCTCATGAGTCTGCTCTGGTAAATACTTAGTTAAACTAGGCCTCCTGCTTGCCCCCATTTCCTTACGCAATTCCTAAGGACATTAGCTCTTAAAGAATAGGGAAAGTTCCTATTTTCTTACACACAATTTCCAAGAGGAATACCTCACCTTCTACAAGAAAAAGTCTGTACACTCACCAGTATACAATAATAAATACAAATATGTCTTTTCCCTCCACTCAATGAGGCATTTCAAATTTCATGCATGACTAGGGCTATTTTTCATAAATTGATTAGTTAACTAAGCCATGAATGAGTAAACAACAATTATAACTACTCAACTTAACTCATACTGACCCTTTTCTAGATCATATCTCGAATAACTAAGTTTCACTAAATATAACTCCACTAGATAGTTAGATATTAGCAATCAACTCATGCACAACTCTACTTCTTTCCCACAAACTCGAATTGACTGACTTATCTAAGTGACTTGGCCATGTCACTATTACTAACTGCAACTCAAGTCATATTGTTGATGTGGAAATTTGAATTTATCCATCTGACTAAGGCATAAGTCAGATGAAGCCTTTTCTTGCTACAATTTAACACTCCCTCTTAGCAAGAAAATGGTTCTGCACAACTGCAATCCCGCTCATGTGGAACTCGAACTTGCCTCCTAACAAAGCCTTTGTCAAAATGCTTGCATCCCACTCCTCTATGGGAATGTACCACAACATGATGATCCTCCTTTGCATACAATTTCTCAGGTGATGGTGCCTTAAGTACATATGCTCAAATGTATCATGAAACAATGGATTTTCATATGGTTTTATACAACTTTGATTGTCACAGTGGATCAATGTAGGATCCATCCCCTGACTGAAGAGACCAACCATGAAATTCCTCATCCAGATAGCCTTGCATGTTTCTTGATTATTAGCCATATACTCAACCTTTGCTGATATGAGTTCTATAGATATTTTTTTCTTGATGTACCAAGAAACTACTACTGGCCAAGCAATGAATATAGCTCCTGATTTTATCTTCCTTTCTGATGGTCTCCCTACCCAATATGCATCTGTCAAGCCTTGGATACTCACTCCATCTAACTATCTATACCATAAACCAAAACCTATTGTGCCTCTAAGGTATGTGAGAACATGTTTTGTTGCTTTCTAGTGAAGCTTGGTAGGATCCACCATAAATTGACTAAGCTGATTAACTGCAAAAAATATATATCAGGAATTATGTTCACTAAGTACATCAAGGGCCACACCAATTGTTTATAGATAGTTCCATCTATTGCATCTCCTATAGAATCATCCTTGTTCCTATAGTTAGTAGTTAGAGGAGTGTCCATGGGCTTATAATCCTACATATCGAGTCTCTAAAGGATCTCATAGGGGTACTTCCCCTATCCAAAAAATATCTCTCCATCTCCCTACCACAAATCCAAACCAAGGAAGTAGTGCATCAAGCCCATATCCTTCATCTCAAACTCTCTTGCAAGGTTCTCCTTGCAATATTGGATCTAGCTCTTATCTCTTGTTAATATCAAATCATCTACATACAAGACTAAGATGAGTAAACTTCCATCTACTAGAATGTAGTAGAGATTGGCATTTGATACCATGTAGAAGTAACTTGAAATTTGTAGTTGCTAATGAAATCAGATTGAAATCAATAGACACAAATTTGTTCTACTCAATCCATGGAACAGAAAACATACAATAGAAACACATGCAATCATTCAATCATACTGAACATAATAGTTTTACTATGGAATCCAACTAGGAAAACACATCCTTTGTTTGTATTATAACAAATGAGAGAACTTGTCTATTACTGTGACAAATTTTATCCTCAAATCTCAACTTGCACTACAATACCAATCTCTTCCTCCTGAGTCTGATCTCACAAATAATTAGCAAAAATATGCCTCCTACTTGCCCATATGTCGTTGCACAATTCTTGGGGAAATTAACTCCTAAATAATAAGGAAAGCTCATATTTCTTTGCATAATTCCCAAGAGGAATTCCTCACCTACTAGAAGAAAAACATTATACACTCACTACTATACAATAATAAATACAATTATGCCTTCTCCCTCCACTCAACTAGGTAATTCAAATTGCATGCATGACTAGGGATATTTTTAGTAAACTGATTAGTTAAATGAGAGATTATTGAGTTATCAACAATTACAGCTAAATTTAACTCATACTGACTCTATTCTAGACTAGAGCTCAGATAATTGATTTCACCTAGTATAACTCCACTTGGTAGCTAGATCTTAGCAATCAACTCATGGACAACTCTACTTCTTGCCCTCAAACTTGAATTAATTGACTTAACTATTGGACTTCGCCATCTCACTCCTACTAATTGCAACTCAAGTCATCCTGTTGATGTGGAAATTCAAATTTATCCATTTGACTAAGGCATAAGTTAAATGAAGCATTTTCTTACTACAATTTAACTGTGATTTTGGATACCTTAGTGGAAGTACCTCGCTAAGAGGTAGTGCTGAAAAGTGTATCTTGGGATGTATTCGACAAGACGAGATGGGGTTTGTGAGCCCCAAGTTAGAGGGTTTTAGACCCAGATGGTGTTTAAATTTTAAAAGTGGATTAAAATTAAAATTAAAGCGAAAAATTAAAATCCTAAGTCTAAGTGGATAATTCCTCTAAGATCTAGAATGTTCCATAGAAGGTTTGGGAAAGCTATTTAAGAGAGGCCTTAGCATAAGGCTAGACATCAAGCGAAGAGGAGCTTTCTTGATCTCAAGGAGGGCTGAATATGTGGCCTTAAGGAATCTATATTTGAGAGACGATAGGGTTACTATGCAGTCTGAGACCACCATGAGGAAGAAACATAAGGAGGTAACAGGCATCTTGTAACAACCCTAAAATTAAAACATGCAACTAATTAGATCAATTATGCGATTTACAAGCAACACACCTCTATTCAACTAATTAGCATAGAATTTTTGAGAATTAGGAGTAAAGACAACTTACCTGCAATGATGATATTCCTTTTAATTTTTGAGTTTAACACTATTTGAATCTTCCTAACCGCAACAAAGTATTGGGAACGACTCTCCACTCAACCATAGGCACAGCTGCATATAATCTTTCTACAACTAGCCACCCCCAAGCCCTCAATCAACATACTACTACCAGGGAATCCTTTGTCTCACAACACTTTTATCCTAAGAGAATGGATAGTGGAATCATGGAATGATCTCTCATCTTCCTCACCGTCTATTAGATAGAGCAAGCATTGGAAGGGGAACTGCATGCACACATTCCATGTGTCAACATGCAACTTTTATTTTCAGTTTACTTTTTATTTTAAGTTTTACGTAAGTTAAATTTTCTCTTAATTTATTTATTTCTTACTTTATCCATTGTTACTTTTTTGATAACTTTATTTATTTTTACTATTTTTATGGTTCTCTTAGTTAACTCTTTCTTATTTTATTTTAAATTTTTGTTAACTTTACTTATTGTTACTATTTTATATTTACTTATCTCTCTCTCTCTGTCTCTCTCTCATTCTATATATATATATATATATATATAGATAGATATAGATATAGATATAGATATAGATACATATATGAACTATTACTATTTTTTTTATTTGTTATTATTATATTTCTTCATTTTTATTATATATTTTCTATTTTATCTTTCTTTATGTTTATTATTTATTTGCTTATATTTATAATGTTTTACTATATTATTATTATTTTATTATTATTATTATATTATTATTAGGGGACATTACACATCTAGGGTAGCTATATCAGCTAGTTGAGGGAAACACCTTGTAGATCTTATCTGAAGTGTTGGATGATTGAGGTATATGTATGCTCGTGGAGGAATTATGGGAATCATATGAAGTTGTTGGAGTTGTGAGCCCTATATGAGAAGGCTGATAAGGTCAGTATATAGCCTAAACAAAGCCACTTTCCATGAGGGTATTTTTCGAGGGTTATGAGGTAGTAAAGGAGGAGACAACATACTCAAGAGATTGATATAGGAGGTCACAGTGACCTGTGTCAAGTCTAAGCCCATATCTAGTGATTCTTGGAGTTGTGATAAAGGATCCAAGAAGTCAGAGTTGCATTGCTTCATGTTGGTGGCAAATGGATTTGTTATGAAGCAACAAATATTTACAAGCCCTAGTTTGGGGTAGATATGTCATAGAAAGAAACATATAAGGAGATATAGCTGCAACCCTTTGGTGTCAATCTAAAGGAAGATAAATCATCTCTTATAACTTGATTAGGTTGAGATTGGGCAAGGTGTCGGGCATGTAAATAAGGAAGTTTTATGTGTACATTTGAAGATTCTAATCTCCAGGAACAGACCATAAAGGTTTTGTAGTGTTTTAAGGAAGACTTAGTGATATTCAGTGTTTATCTTAGGTTGAAGCAATAAAACAAGAGGCTACACTATTCTAGAGTAATAACATAGAATAATGGGTTGTTAGAGGAGGCCAAGCACAAATATGAAAGAGTGTTTTGGGCATGGTAGTATAAATCCTATATTTGCAATAATATTCCCTAACGAGAGTGCCTAAACCACAGTAATGGGTGCATAGGTCGAAAGATGGAAAAAAGTATTCTTCTAGGGTATGGATGTATCTCTATGTTGATGGATATGATGAAGAAGTCTATGTAGAGTTTAGTGACAAGGAAAAAATATTCAAACCCTAGGTCAGGATAAATATGAAGCCTAGATCTCAGCAATTTGAGAATGAAAGTTGCAGTATAGAGGGAAAAATTTATGAGGTTTAGATCTGTCAAGTTTGATAGTATATGGAGAGATTGAAGACCTTGAAGTCCATGACAAGAAACTTGATGTGCCATAACAATGAAGATAAAATGAAGAAGCACTAGATGAAAGCTATTCTAGAAGTTGTAGATTTGTGCAACAAAGGGCAGTCGATATGCAACCCTACTTCAATCAAGGAGTGACTGAAGATGGGTAGTGCAGGAATAGGGAAAAATTATAAGATTGAGGAGTCTAGGTGGACATATTTGGATTGGACACTCATGGAATGTTGGAGGGTAGCATGAGAGTGGACCAATTTGAGCCCTAAGTGCATTGAACTAAGGAGGACTTTAGGCCTACCAGAAGTCGAAAGTTTGGAGTAGCTTAAAGAAAAACTTGTGGAGGATTTTAGAGGCTTGCTTCAAGTCCTAAGGAATAAGTCTCTTGAAGGAATAATGGATTGTTAGAAGTGGTAGAAGAAGAGCTTACATGTCTCATCATTTAGGAGCATTTTGTATCCATAGACCTTCCTTATGGAGAAGAAAATCTAAAGTAGAAGTTGGGAAGTTGTCCATGCCCTAAGTTCGTTATTAGAGAAGGAGATTTGACAGTGATAGTGGGAAGCCCCCTGCCCCTAAGTGTGTCTTCATTGGGTATCACATGAAGGAACTATTGGGAAGAAATTCCCAAAATAGCTAAGGAGGAATAGTGGGAAGTTGAGAGTTGTTCACAAATGGAGTTGTGAATAACTTGATAGGAGTCTTGATGTGTTTATGCATTGAAGGACTAACGGTCAATGAGAGAGCATGTGGATCCAATTTTAGTGACCTAATAGAGTTATTTCATTTAGAGAGGTAGAGTTGTGTTACTACATATTGGCAGGTAAAGCACCGAGCATTTGTGTTTAGGATACGATTACGGTAGTTGTGATTGAGCTCTGCATCAACCAGATGATGCGTGTATCTTTTTTTTTTATGTACTTGTATCAGTGGATGTATGAGGGCCATTATCCCTAGTATAATAGCCCTAGACTATTGCATTATAGATTATTAATACAAGAAATATGGTTGAAATTTTTAAAAATGGTCATGTGCGCTAGTTGATTCACTGATGTGTTATTTTCCATTGTGAAAAGAAAGATAAGTTGAGGCATTTGAGTTGCTTATATTAGGGATTTTAAGACACTAACCCATAATCTCATATGCCATGGAAAACTCAAAACAAACATGTCAACAACATATAACACTAAGATAATGAATATTCCATTCAAACTTTTGAAGTACACACGATGGTCATACTCACTTCTAGTATAGTTCTTTATTATTATGAAGCAATCAAATTTCTTGTACCATTTCCTAGGGGACTGCTTTAGGCCATACAATAATTTCTTGAGCTTAAAAACTAATCTTCTTAGAAATATTTTGGATATACCAAATAAATATCTTCATCAAAATCATCATCTAAGAAATTTTTCTTAACATCTAATTGCTCTAGCTGCAAATCAAGTAAAGAAACTAATGCCAACACAACACAAATACATACAAGCTTAATAAATGGAAATAATATTTCACGGAAATATATACTTTCAATTGATAATAACCTTTTGCAACCAGTATAGCTTTATACCTTTGACCAGTACTATTAATTCCTTTATTTAATTTATAAACCCATTTACATCCAACAATATTTCTATCTTTAAGAAGTTCTACCAAGTCCCAACTTTTGTTTCTCTCCAAGGCATCCATTTCATTCTTTAATTTCCATCTATTTTTTGGCACAATTAGTGTCATCCATTACTTCTTGATAATAATAAGTCTTTCAATTATCAATAATAAAAGCAAGAGACAAAGTAAAAACAATATACCCTTTTTACTGGTTTCTCTCCCATATAGATATTCTTAATGTTGACTTTGAAATTTCCATTTTTTCTTCTACAAATTTAGCATCTATGACTTCTTTATTATCAAAATTTTTTTCTTGCTTCTTTATTATTATGGGTGGTTGGTTTTCTAACTAAATTTGTTGGTTTAATGATACATGTTTCTATATCTATTCCTATTTCAAAACATTGTCTACAATCTTGATTTAATAAGAAAAGATCCATCGAATACCACATCTCCGTTGATCATGGTTTTGTGTGAAGTACGATCCCAAAATATATATCCTTTAGCAACATCATCATAACTAACAAAAATATATTTATTTGATATGGGGGTCTAATTTACAGTGTTGATTCTTAGAAGTAAGAGCATAAGCTTGAAAACAACAACAAAAATTAAGTTTGAATAACTGCATGGATCACTTGTTGAAAACTCTTCAGGGATTTTACAATTTATTATGGCCCTTGGTGATCAATTTATAAGATAACAAGAAATAGTGATCACTTATACCCATAACTCTTGTTACAAATTGGCATTATTGAGCATGTTTCTTTCTCTCTATATAAGAGTGATATTTTGTGTCTTATGACTTCTTTGCAATATTTTTCCAATTCTAAAGAAGTGAAGTTTCCTCTATTATCAATTATTAAACACTTGATTATTTTTCTACTTTATTTTCTACCATTTCTCTAAAATTTTTAAATGTATTAAACACATCATCTTTTCATTTCTAAACATAAACACACACTTTTCTATAGAAATAATGTTACAAAATATGATGATCCTCTGAAATAAATTATAGGGAATGGTCTCCAAACATCATAATGAGTATAATGAAGAATTCATTTACTAACATGATTTCCTACGTCAAATTTATCTACAACACTTTCCAAATATATAATGTTTTATAGAAACTCAAATTTAGAGATTTCAAATTTGGAGGTAATTTGCAATTCATCAGTACTGTAGTATTTTCTTACTCATATGACTGAATTGTTAATGCCATAAACGAGTGGATTTAGCCACTTCCACAAATACTACCTCTTATTTGTTGACTGAGGTACTTCCATCCAGATTTTAAAGGTTTCTTGTCTTATTATCCATCGTGACCACTAAGGAACCCTTGGAAACTTTTAGTGGTACAATTTGACTCATGAATATATAACCTTTTGGATCCAAAGTGTGATATCCCTCTTGTTTACCCCATTTTTATAATGTGATTCTAATTCTTGTGTGGCAATAGGAACCTCAACTCGCTAATATAGTGTGTATGTGATATTAATTTAATTCTTATGATTGCCAACTAAAGGAGAGGATGAATTTATAGATCATGATGGCCGATGGAGTTTTCTTGCTTGTAAAGCCATGACCTAGCCCCAAAATTACACATTGAAGTTAATGAGCCTTCAATTACAAACCTATGTGAGCTACTTATTGACAATTTACTTATGAGATGCTATTGGAGGTGGTGGAGGAAAGGGCGATGCCCATCTCGTTAATTCATTAAGGAGATAATATGGTGACCTCTCAAACGTACAATGAGGTATGTTTCAAAGAAGGATATGAGACTTCTAGCTAAAGAGAACAGGTGTTCACAGGTTTGTTGGTTCACTCATTGGTTGGTGTGGTTTTCTTTATGGTCTCTCACCAATTTTCTCATTTTGTCTCTCATTGTTGATCACTAGAGCATATGGGAGTTCTTGGGCATTAGCAGAAGAAAAAGTGGTGTCTAAGTGGGTATATAGAGCCTTGTGCATGAACTAAACCCCTGTGAATTTTGGGTGCAACCCCTGTGAACCTTGTCTAAGGTTGAACTATGTTTTCTAAGCTTGTGTGGTCAATGGGAGGCTCAATGGATGACTGGACTAATATGGTATTTGTTGTATAGTTAATAAATCACCTAGATACGGAATTATATTTCATTGTGGTGCTTATTAAGTAGTTTATAAATCATACCCCTGTGGTTCTTGGTATGAAAATATAGTTGATAAACCACATAGACTTTGGATTCCATCTTTTGAGACTAAGAAATACCCCATATAAACATTGGGTGAATTCCTGTGAATGAAATCGAAGGAAAGAATGGGTTGGCATGGTGCTTACTACTAGGAAACAATTGGTAAACCACTCCAATGCTTACTATATGGAGAATTAATAAACCACATCAGTGCTTGTTGTTAGAGGGAAGTTGATATACCACCTTGATAATTATCTTCATAATTTGAGTGTTAATCTAAGATTTTGGTGTAAAATCCATGAGTAAACATTTCCTTACACATTGCATCCAGCTTGGGGGTGGTCAACTATAAGAAAATTATTGTGTAGATAGCCTATGGTTGGGTGGAGAGTGGAAGCCCCTCCTTCTGTTTCCAACTAGTTTAAAACACATAGATCAATATAATACATATGGATATATTCAATGATATGCTTGTGACAAGTGTGAGATCATGTATGCCTATGGTTTTTCTGATGAGTGTGTGGATTGTGTTGTTTAACATTATATTTATGATTGAAATATACTTATATAGTTCTACTCTATTAATTGATAAATCATATCTCTTTGAGAAATTTTAACCAATCTATGGGAGGTTAGTAAGGTTTAATTGACTGGTAATCATTCTCCTTGTATAACTAAGAAATTTGTATGAATTTTGTGTTTGGGGCCTTGCCATTTTTTCTTAGAAACTAGTACATTTTGGTGTTATGGGCCTCTACACATATTGCTAGTCATTACTCATAAAATTAAAGTTGTAGGGCCTCCAATCCTTGTGCCATAATACAAAGGTGTCTGGGTTTCAAATAAATCACCTTTTTTATTGCATAACCCCAAATTTAGTGTCATCGTACCAGCGAAGTAGAGCAATGAAACACACTTGCGAAGATTCCACATTGAGAGGCTGATAATCAAACCTATAATCTATTGGATTGGAATTAATATACATAACAAAGTGGAGGAGGTAGGTCGATTTGATGGTGAGATCCCAACATCAATGTATTGATATCGAACTTTTACCATTGGCTAATTCACATAAATACACATATACATATAGGAAGAGTTGAATACCAAGAAGCCTATGGCAAAACCCCAATCTAACTAAATTATGTTTGTTGACCCCTTCATGCCATTAGACCCTTGAGACAGTTAAAGGAATCATCATGTGGAGATGCCTGATGTCAATGGACTGATATTGGCCTTCAACCATTGGGCATCAACTTATGGTGAAATTCATATAAATTCACTAGGTAAGGTTGAGGATCTAACCTGACATGACATGTGGAAAGTGGAACCTGCCAAGATTTCAGGTTGTCATATTATCAAGATATCAAAGGATTCTTGTGGATGGGAAAACCAACCGATATGTGTGCTAATCTGACATAACATGTGCTTATGGACCCTACTTCGACCATCATCCATTGGCCATGTGCCAAACCATGAATGCTTTGGCATAGAAACAAACTCGATCCAAGCTGATGTATATGCCATGTAGACCCCACATGATAGTGGTGTGGCACCATGTTGAATAGAAGTGGCCACATGGGTGTCATGTCATCTCTTCTTGATGACATAGCCCCTTTAATGGGTTGAATTCATAAGGGGCATAAATTTATACCCAGGACTTTGATTGAGGTAAAATTTATATCATCAAAAATATTTGGATAAGTTGAGTGTACTGGTGGCATTAGTTTTAGGATTCAAATACTTTGAGAAAGGAAGTTGTTGTAACCCCACCTTGATAACATACCTTGGAGATTAGTTCAAAAGAGTATCACTTTCACAACATGAGATTGTAGCTACAATAAGAATCGTATATGGTAGTATAAGAGTTATAGGTTCAACACTAGACATGATGGGGCTCACACACATAATAAAATTTAATTTTATATGGATGAGTAAATTAAATTGTTAAATGAATGTTGAATTAAACTAATAGTTGATGGGATCACTAACTTTGATGGGCTTCTAATTATCCCTTTATTTTCTAGAATATGTAGTTGACATGGGGTTTAGTTGCATGAATAGCTTCAGGTCAACATGCTTGGTGTGAAAATACGAATGCTATAACTAATATTTTTATTATTGATTTATTTGATAGTTGTGTGTATGTGACAACACATAATAAGAAATATTTTACTATAAAATATAGAGGAATGAGTAGCATAATGGTATAGTAAAATAGGTACAAGGAAGAAGATTCAATTGGAAATAGGTGAAAAGAAAATTCCCTTGAAAGGATGGATACACTTAGAAGCTTGAGAGATGAACTAAGTAGTTTCAAGGATGACAATGGAAATATTTTTAGAGCTCAAGAAAGGAAATCAAAGGTGAATGAAATGATATTGAATATTTTATCAAATATTTAAATACAAATGAAACATGGATGTCATGTTAGTTATCAATACAAGCATAAATCCAAGAAATTCCCATATGAAATATAGAAGCATGAATTATAAACCAATAAGGTAGAAGGTATAAAGTGAAGGAAGAGGCACATGCATGCAAGTGAAGACATAATGAGAGGGGGAAATCCACTCAACACTCTAGAATGAGAAACAAACAACCATGAAAAACTATCTTAGTCCTACAACCAGGTCAGGAAGACACCATTAATAGAGGAAGAGTGGAAAAAAAACAAAATGCTAGAAGCATTAAAGAATGAAAACCCCCCTACTTTTGATGGAGAGATTAAAAATAGTGAAGAATCAAAATCTTAGCTTTTGGGCTTAAAGATTTCCTTTAGAGTCCATGACTATTTTGAGAATATGGAGGCTAGGGTAGCCATTTTTAACTTGAAAGGAAAAATGACATATGGTGGGAATATCTTAGAAATGTCAAAGGCATTATAGAGAAGGCATTGGCATGGAAAGGATTGGATAAATATTTATGGGAAAAGTAATTGTATGAGAGGTACTATGATAGTAAAATCAAAGAGTTTCATGAGCATAAGATGGGACAACTCAAGTTAAATGTCTACACCAACATATTTTTAGAACTGCTAAGGCATGTTCCCTACACCAAGGATGAGAAGGTGAAGATTTAGAGATATTTTAATGGTTTACCATATTTTTTTTTTGCTTAAGCAAGAGTCATACCTTCTATATCATTAAAATGCAAAATAAATTACATAAAATACAATAGCCCACAAGGAACTGTGGGCCAAGGGTATCAAGCTAAAGGCAAAAACCTCAAACCCTACCTACGAAACCTCAAAACTCTCAAAAGACAGGAAATGTTAAGACCGTATGATCATCCCACAAAAAACCAATGGACGAGATTCAATTTGGGCTGGCACCAAGCACAAACTTTACATTTAAGATCTAACCCGAAGAGAAAAAGGGTACCAATCTGAAAGGATATCGGTTCCACCTAGGGAAATAACCCACGAACCTATTGAATGTGCTAAAATCATCGATTCCCACCATGAAATGAAACAAGTATGGAATAAATTCCTCCTCCAGAGTTGCATCTTTAATATCAATCGTAAAATCTCCTCTCCCGATCCAATGACAGTGGAAGATTTCATGGTACCTAGAAGCACGACGCTTAACCCCTTGGACCCACCTACATGCACGATCATTCCTGATCGTAGATCCACCTTGCTTAATCTGACAGCCAAAGCACATATCGCACGGGTCTAAAGCACCGAACGTTAGTGCATGATGAGGGCGGTATTTAGTCCCACGCCTTGGCCATATGTAGCTTGATGAATGGAATCACTCCCATTTTAGAAAAACCACTTCCCACTTAAAATGCATGCGATAAACCATATACCGCTCAGAAAGTGGTATTGCATCCATTGAAAGAGAACCAGGGGTATTAAGACCACCGAGAAAGCCCAGATTCCGGCCCCTCACACTATTCCTTCTATGCCAACCATCTAGCCAACCATTTGATAAACAAAGTTTTCCTAGCAGCTTCCATCTAGAGAATCTGTATCTATAATTACATGGGATGCAGAGGCCAACAGTGACCTACATCCCACTAAGACCAGACTGTGAGAAAAGCAACAAAACATAATGAATCCAAGTCATCTAGACCCTGCCTCCATGGCTTTGTGATGAAAGAACATCCTATCTTCATCTGCTTGGTCATGACAGTACGCATTTAATCTATTCTGAGGCATCTCTTGCCACCCCATAGTGACCCTGCTCTCGGTACAGATCACTCCTTGATTGGCCAAAATATCCACCAATTTATTGGCCATTCTTCGCACATGATTAAAACTTACTGTGCGAAGGCACCAGAGGTGAAGCTGAATCCGTTGAAAAACCTGGATCAACCTCCAATGTTTAGAGACTTTTTCCAGCACTGTACCATAGCTGATTCTCTTGACTGAGTTAATAATTAACTCAGAATCAACTGCGACAATCACATTTTGGCAGTTATCCTGCTTCATGAAATATAAACATTGTTCCATAGCCATTAATTCCACCATATTGTTAGTGGCTCTTCCTAAATGGCAATGGAAGATGAAAATAATGCTTCCCATTTCATCCCTTAATGCCCCTCCAAAGCTAGCAGTACTTGGGTTGCCTTATGAAGCCCCATCAATGTTATATTTCAAAAAAAACTGAGGGGGAGGGTGCCAGAAATCCTGCTCATTATCCATTTTCATTACCTTCCTATCTAGGTCCTGAGAAATAAGCTCCGGCATACCTAGCTAATGAAGAATCCACAATTCAGCATCTGAAGGTGGGTTCTTAGGGGGATTCCACACTATGGTGCCAACCGTCTCCTTTAGCTGATTTAAGATTTTCTCAAAAAGGCGTTGGGAGGGACTTTTTTCATTCTTGAAGATTCTTTTGTTCCTTTCATTCTAGACATTCCATATAATGAAGCCTAGCATAAAAGCCCAAGCAGTGCCCAAAAATTCATAGTCTGAAAGGTTGCATCTCCAATTGCTTAGGGTATTGATAATACTCCCTTGGTCCCTATCAGTCTGCTGGAAAATGGAAGCAAAAGTATCCCACAGCCAGGAGGTGAAACTGCAATTATTGAGAAGGTGCTCCATTGTTTCCTCTTGGGCTTCAAAGAGCTGGCATCTGGAAGGCCCCAGAACACCCCTCTTCCGTATGTTATCCCAAGTCAAAATTTTATTATGATAAACCAGCCACATGAAGACTTTGATCTTCATCTAGCCTTGTTGCCTCCATAGGTTCTGCCACATCCTATCCGGAGCATGGAGTCCAGCACAAGGAGTATGTGCTTTGCCTCCTTAAGATTAAAGGAACCCTCATTATTATTGCCCCATCTAATTTGGTCATGCCCTCCTGTCGCTAATATCTTCCTTTGTTCCAACAATTTCATAAGTTCCTTTGCTTTTGCTTTCAAGGGGCTGACATCCCTGTAATAAATGTTCCTCCAGGTTCTCCATTTTCCTTCACTGTTGGTGTGATCCCAAAAATATTTTACCTTAGATAACCCTTTGGTTTGTGTCTCTTGCTTGAGATCCAAAAAGTCCTCTGTTAACAATATAGGTTCTTGTTTCCATTTATCCTCCCAAAATAAAGCCAGATTTCCTTCTCTGATTTCCTAGAAGCTGTTTTTTTGTACTAATCCTCTATTCTCCTAGGCCTTATTCCAGATGTGTGAGCCCTTTATACTTCCAGACATCCTTATGTGATCATTATTTTGCTAAGAGCTGGCATATTTTTCTTTCCAGATACTAGCCCATTGAGCCATTGGGTCTTTTACCCAATTGCACCATAATTTTGCCCCTAAAACATTGCTAAGAATCTCCGGATCATCCAATCCAAGACCCCCATGGTTTATAGGTTTGCAGATTTTATCCCAAGCCGCCAAGGCCCATTTCTTTCTTTCCTCCCCCTTACCCCAAAGAAAGTCTCTTTGTATGGATCTAAATTGTTGCAAGACTCCTTTTGGTGCTGGGAGTGTTGATAGCATGGAAACTGGGATTGATTGAACAACAACCTTTGTGAGCACCAACCTACCAGCCAAGTTTAATGATCTAATAGTCCATTTCTTGATTTTATCTTGCATCTTATTAATCACCGGCTCCAAAATGCTCTTGTACAAAGGTTTAGCAGTTAGAGGAACTCCCAAATATTTTGAAGGGAGGATATCCCTTTGAAAGCCCAGAATCTTGGAGATATTCCTCTGAATAGTAATATTAGTATTAAAGAAAAAAATCTTAGATTTGGAGAGATTAACTTCCATACCTATAGCTATGGCAAAGTTACTCAGGATTTTTTTATATGCAAGAGCTTCTTTGACTGTGGGGATTCCCTGCAGCATGGTATCATCAACAAATTGTTGATGAGTCATGGCCTGCCCATTGTCAGAAAGTTGGAGACCTTTAATCTTACCAACATCTTTTGCATGCTTGATAGACCGACCCGTTGCTTCCATCATGAGGATGAAGAGAAAGGGAGAGATTAGGTCTCCCTACCTGAGGCCTCTTGAAGGAATAAAAGTCTCCGAGGGAGAGCTATTAACCAAAATTGAAAAGCTGGAAGAGGTTACCAGGGCCATGACCCATCTAACCCAGTTATGATCAAACCCAAAAGCAATAAGAACTTTCTTGATATAGGTCCAATTCAACTTATCATAAGCTTTGGCTATGTCCAATTGCATGATCATTCCAGTCTTCCTATTGCTAGTCAATGAGTGCACCACCTCATGTGCTTGAATGATGTTATTGAGAATTTGTCTACCTTCCACATAACTAGATTGTTCCATAGAGATTAGTGTAGGAAGAAGAGGTTTGAGTCTATTGGCCACAAATTTGGATATTATCTTGTATACCACATTGCACAAAGCTATGGGTCTAAACCTATCAGGAGTTTGAGCAATGAACTATTTAGGGATCAGGGAGATAAAGGAGGTATTGAGCACCTTCAAAATAGTTTTATTCATCCTGGAATCTTCCACAACATTCAGGATATCTTATTTGATTATATTCCAGCAAGATTTAAAGAAATCCACATTGAAACCATTAGGGCCTGGCACTTTACCATTCTACATTTCTTTGAGGACCTCACTAGCCTCCTCTTCTATCACTAGCTTATTAAGGTTGAAATTGTCCTCTCTAGACACTAGCCTAGGTATATGTCTTGTTAAGTCCCTGATGGAATGTTCTCTATCTGAAATGGTTTCCTTTCCTGCCTCAAAAGTGCTGAACTAACACAACTTCTATTTCTTCATGGGAGTTGAGAAGATTCCCTCCCTTGTCCTTGAACGAAGAAATCCTATTATGAGCTCTGTTTGCCATGGTGGATCTGTGGAAAAATCTAGTGTTTCGCTCTCCTTCTTTTAGCCATTGAACTATAGATTTTTGTCTCCAAAATATTTCCTCTTGTTTACATAAATTCTCCCAGTCTTGATGATATTTGGTAACTTGATCACTTCTGAATTTATCAAAGCCATCCGTGATAAGGGCTTGGTTGAGTTCTTGCATTTTACCTTCGACAGATTTTTTTGCTTCACAAATTTTTCCATATTCATTCTTGTTCCAATCTTTGAGCCTGAGATTGATGTGCTTTAGTCTTTTGTGAAGAAGGAACATTCTTGTGCCCTGAATATTCAAATCTTCTGACCACCAGTTGGCAATGTTGTTGATGAAATCTGGGTGGGAGAGCCAAATATTCTCAAATCTAAAAGGTCTATTCCTGCGGGTACCAATGTCCTGAACCTCCAATTGAACCGGCCAGTGATTTGAGCCTCCAAAAGGGAGAACTATCACTATCATTTCCTTGTCAATGAGCATAAGGTCCTTTGAGATTATGAATCTGTCTAATTTTTAGGCCACTTGAGACTCTCCTCCTCTTTTATTGTTCCAACTAAAGAGACCATTACTCATTACAATGTCCACTAGCTTCATATTATCTATAAAAGTTTGAAATGCTAAAGAGTCTTTGCTTAGAGTTCTGGTTCCCCATTTTTTCTTCGAAAGTGATTTGATCATGTTGAAATCCCCCACCCATTATCCATGGTATTCATGCATGTCTATCTCTGAGATCCACCAGAGAATCTAGAAACCTGAGTTTATCATCCATTCTTTGAGGGCCATACACATTCGTGACCAGGTAGGTCTCCCTATCTCCCACAGGTTGAATGACCACTGATAAATAATCCCTAGATGCCTTAGCATATATTATGCCAAGTTTTTGGGGGTTC
>APFE030612600.1:386969-397875 GCA_000404065.3 Pinus taeda | reverse complement strand
AAGCCAGCTTGTAGGCTACTTCTCCAATGCGCTGAAGTACTTGATATGGTCCGTAGAATTTTGGAGATAGTTTCTGACAACCCTTGTCTTTGAGTGATGTTTGCTTATATGGTTGCATCCTCAAAAATACCTGATCCCCTTCTTGAAATTGGCGCTCTGAGCGATGCTGGTCTACCTGTTGCTTCATTCGGTTTTGAGCTTGATGAAGGTTCTCTCTAAGATGGGCGAGCATGGTTGCACGGTTTTGTAGGAGTTGATCCACTGCTTGTACCTTTGAGCATCCCTTGATATAAGAAGTAGGGGAAGGAGGGAGTTGACCATATACTGCTTCATAGGGAGTCATTTTGGTGGTGGATGATCGTTGTTTTATACCACCATTCAGCCAGAGGTAACCACTGTACCCAAAGATGTTGCTTTTCTGAAGTGAAACACCTAAGGTAGGTTTCCAGACATTTGTTGACAGCTTCAGTTTGACCATCCGTTTGTGGATGATAGGAAGTGTTGAGTTTTAGTTGGGTGCCTTGTAGCCTGAATAGTTCCTGCCAAAAATTACTGGTGAAAATCGGGTCATGATCGGACACAATAGAAGTGGGCATGCCATGCAATTTGAAGATCTGATCCATGAAAGATTGAGTGACCAAAGTCAGTGTAAACGAGTGGGGTAGGGCACAGAAATGAGCATACATCGAAAGTCTGCCCACAACCACCATGATGACTGACTTGTTTCCTGACTTTGGAAGACCTGTAATGAAATCCATAGAAACCTCCGTCCATATTGATGCCGGGATGGGCAATGGTTGTAATGTGCCTTGTGCTTTGATGGTCTCCCCTTTGTGGCGTTGACAGACATCGCATTCTGCTACAAAAGTAAGGATGTCATTTTTCATGCTTGTCAAAAAAAATGATCTTCTGGTGCGAGCATACGTCTTCTGAAAGCCTAAATGTCCTGCGATGGGGGATGAGTGCAATTCTTCCAAAATGTGACTTTTGAGGGTGGATGTTCGTGATATTATGACTCTGTCCTTGTGGCGAAGAATCTCATTCTGCCACGAGTAGCCCTTGGTGGGATTTGGATCCGCCTACAATTGAGAAATGAGTTGGGAGAGCTCGGGATGTGAAAACCATTCCCTGTGAGCCTCTTCAATCCATTTTGGAATGGGAAGGGAAATTGCTAGCAGGGTACTTTCCTCCTCAAATTAGCGAGATAATGCATCTGCTACACTATTTTCTTGCCCTTTTTGTAAATGATCTCATAATCATATCCCAGCATTTTGGCGAGCCATTTATTTTGTTGTGGGGAAGATAGGAGTTGCTCCAAAAAATATTTAAGACTGTGATGGTCTCTGCGGATTTGGAAACGTCGCCCCAATAAGGTCGCCAGGTCTCTACTGCATGTAATATGGCCATCATTTCCTTCTCATAGGTAGATTGACCCAGATTCTTCCCACTTAGTTGTTGGCTTGTGAAGGCCAAAGGTCGACCTTCCTACATTAAGACTTCCCCAATACCTGTACCCGAAGCATCACATTCAATGACAAAAGATTTGGTGAAATCAGGTAGTGCTAAGACTGGAGTGGAACACATGGCATTTTTGAGAGCTGTAAATGCATGCTGTGCGTCCTCATTCCAGAAGAATGAATTTTTCTTCGGGAGTTGAGTGAGGGGCTTCGCTATGCAACCATAATTGCGGACAAATTTGCGATAATAGCCTGTGAGACCCAAAAATCCTCTCAGGCTCTTCAAGGTCTTAGGTTGAGGCCAATCCTGCATTGCCTGGATCTTTTTGGGGTCCACCTTGACACCTGCACACCCCACAATGTGGCCCAAATACTCAACTTCTTCCATGCCAAATGAACACTTGGACATCTTAACAAATAATTTATGTTTGCGGAGCAGTTGCAAGAGTAGATCTACATGCTGAAGATGTGCAGCCCAAGTGCAACTATAGATGAGGATGCCATCGAAGAAGAAAAGAACAAATTTCCTAAGATCTGGTTTGAGAAGATGGTTCATAAGGCTCTGAAAAGTAGATGGGGCATTACAAGGACCAAATGGCATGACCAGGAACTCATAATGGCCTTCATGAGTTCAGAAAGCAGTCTTTGGAATGTCGACTTCCTTCATGCGAATTTGGTGGTAGCCTAAGCGAAGATCTAGCTTGGTGAAAAATTGAGCCCCATTGAGTTCATCCAGCAAATCATCAACCACTGGGATGGGAAATTTATCTTTGACTGTCAACTTATTGAGGGCCCTGAAGTCTAGACACATCCACCATTCCCCATCTTTCTTGAGTACCATGACCACCGGTGATGAATAAGGACTAATGTTGGGACGTATGCCACCTGCTTCCAAAAGTTCCTTGATTATTTTTTCTATTTCATTCTTTTGGGTGAACAGATATCTGTATGGGCGCACATTTGGGGGTTGGCCCCCAGGAACCAAGGTGATGCTATGATCATGTTCCCCTCTCGAGGGTAGAAGCTCATGAGGCTTGTCAAAGACCGGCAGACGGTTATTTAAAATCTATTGCATCTCAGGATGAATCGGCAGAGACTTGGTTTCAACTGCCTGGATGGCATTAAATTGAGCTATAACTTCATGATGGCCCTTTTTTAGCAATTTTTCCATCCTATGCGAGCTGATGATAGAGGGAGCTCCCGCCTGGAGTCCACGGAGGGTATGTGTGGAGTTTGTTCTGCTTAAAACTCATATATAACTCCTGGAAATCCATTATGATTGGCCCAAGGGTGCGGAGCCATTCAGCACCTAGGACAATGTCGCATCCCCCCATGTGTATGGCAAACATGTTGGTTTTCAACTGATAATCCCCAATTTGAAGTTTGACATTTTCAAAACAGCCTTCACATTTCATTGTGCCCCCATCTGCAATTTGGACCTGGAAGTTAGAGACTACCCATACAAAACAATGTGCTGCTTCTGCGATTTTTTGATGGATGAAATTATGGGTACTTCCACTATCAATCAAGACTATTACTGGGCGATGTTTGAGAAAACCCCTGATTTTGAGAGTTTGAGGGGAAGAGATTCCTGCCAACGCATGGAGCGAAATAATTGGGTCATCAGATACAATCTCCTTTTGGTTGTCTTCTTCGATCGCCTCCTGTTCCTCAAGAGGTGGATCTTCCTCAGTGGAGCTGTAGTCAGTGGCATCAATTTGAAAAAACTTGGGCTCCTTACATTTATGGCCAGGGGAATATTTTTCATCACAGTAGTAACATAGTCCTTGCTTCCTTCTCTCAGCCATTTTCTGAGGTGATACCTTTTGGACCTTAAGTGTTTGAGTCGTGGTATGAGCTTGTGGGGGACGACCTTTAGTGGGGAAATTGGGGCGGTTGTATTGGGCTGTTATGGCACGTTCCACCTTACGGGCTACCTGGAAAGCTTCCGACCATGTGGGAGGGTGGGAGTAGAGCTTGAGCTTTGATGGCTTCTTTAAGACCACTGATAAAACATTTCGTGTAGAACTCATCGGAGAGATGCTGAGTGCGGAAGGCTAAGGCTTCAAAAACGGTGATATATTCATCCACTGTACCCATCTGTCGGAGCTTAGTGAGACTGCCCAAAAAGGAGTCTCCCTGTTCAAAGCGATCTCGAAGAGTTTTGGTAAATTGGACCCAACTCGAAAAAGGTGCATTGTGACGCTGATGCCATTCCGCCCATTGCCATCGTTGACTGTCCAAGTACATGGTAGCCACTCTAATCTTAGTCCAATCATCTTGGAGACGATTTAATTCGAAATACTGTTCCATTTGTGCTAGCCATGCGGACGGGTTAGAACCGTCAAATTTCTGCATATCCAACTTGGGAGGTCGCTGACTGAGTGGGAGATCTCTGTTGGGTGGTGGATGGGTGCGCCATTCGTGAGGAGAGTGGCTAGACTCACCCTCATGGTCATTATAGTGGTCCTCGAGAGCTGGCTCCTTGCCCTTAACGAGGGCTTGCCGTACCATGTTAGATAGGTCGTCAAGCGTATTTTTGAGCTCGTTCATATTTGTTTCAAGTTTTTCTAGTCTTTCATTGGCCATTTCTTGAGCTCTAGTTGCTACCATACACCAACTTGCTGAAAAATTGGGACCACAAAAAAATTTTTGTGCAGAAATTGAATGGTACCACCGTGCTCAGCTCGTTGTCCTGATCAATACTGCAGTCGCCAAATCCTCAAAATGTCAATGCCGCCAAAAGTCCTGCAAAAATTATAGCCAGGCACAGGAACCCTTCACAACTACTCCGATCTGGTGGATCTGAGAGATCTAGATCGTGGATCACTACTGCTGCTGATCTGATAGAGCTGCGGGACTGATGTCTGCTGCTGCTACACTCGCTGATCTGGAATAGATGATGTGTGATCCCCTAATAGAAAGGGAACTATGGCCTTGAGGAGTGTCAGGTGCTACAGATCGCAATATACATAAGGGTTTGACAGTAGTACTCGGCCCAATGTTTCAGGGCTCTAACTAAGGAGGATCGACCGTACCCTTAGCCGTACAACCCGACTATCCTATCGTACGGGCGAGTAATCTCTCCGAGTGCTGTTCTCGGTGTACTGTAGCCACCAGACGGCCGAAAGTTTATCTATGGCGAGGCTTCAAGGTAGCTATGGGGCTTCCTATATACCCAGAGGGTACGTGGAAGACAGTCCGTGCGCGGTTCTGTCTAATGCGCTACTACTCGAAGGGTACCCACAGGGGTTACAAGGGAGTCCAACAGACGTGACCACCTCTTGTATTTCCTGCGTGCATGCCTCCCCAAATCCGCAGGTTTATGCACTTAACGACAGATCCCGTGGTTTAAAGACGCCGGAACACGTCTTTAGCCAAAAAAAAAAAAAAATTTGCTAAAATTTGGAGATCCTACCGAGCCCTCGAAAGTGCTCTGATACCACTTGTTATGCTTCTTAACCTGCAAAGTAATACTGAACAGAGAATATGCGAAGAAAATATACCCAGAACACAGATGATGCGAAGAAAATATACCCAGAACACAGAATAGCAATGATTTTATTACTCAGAGAGAAATGTTCACAGGCCTCTTCGAGGGGGCAACCTCCATTAGAGCAGAGCTCGATTACAAAACAAGACACGATACTCCTCGCAGGGAGTATCTATCCTTTATATATGACTCATACATGCAATACCACGGGCCAATAGCGTGGGTTTTATTAATACCGTCTATCTAATACTACCGCCCATTTACCCTCTATCTAATACTACCGCTCATTTGCAACTAACTGTGGTCCCGTCATTAATTGCGGGTTAACCACTTACAAATATTAATATGGGCTTTATTGACTCTTGACTATGACGTGATCCCATGACATAAATAAGGGGGTTAGGGTGGGACCCTAACAAGATGTGTTAGGGAGGAGAAAGTCTTTGACATCCTTCACACCTATCATGATGGGCCTTGTGGAGGTCACTTTGCAGCCAAAAGAACAACATTCAAGGTACTAAAAGCTAGTTATTATTGTCACACTCTTCACCAACATGTGAGGAGGTATACGAGTCAGTGTGATCGGTGCCAAAGATGGGGAAACCTACCCCTAGGGATGAAATGCCTATGCAACCTCAATTGACTTTCGAGCCATTTGACAAGTGGTGCATGGATTTCATTGGGCCCATTGACCCTCCATCTAGACAGAAGCAGTACATCATTGTGTGCACTAACTATTTAACTAAGTGGGTTGAAGCCAAGGCCATCAAAGCAACAACATAAGAGAATGTGGCTTAATTCTTAGGGGAAAATGTGTTTTATAAGTTTGGGCACCCTAGAGAATTGGTCACTGATCAAGGCAGTCCATTTACATCTCACATGATTGAGAATTTGTTAAGCCATCACAAGATCAAGCACAGAACATCCACTCCTTACCACCCACAAGGTAATGGGCAAGTGGAGGTAACCAACAAAGAATTGGAAGGCATTCTGACCAAAGTGATTAGCATTAACAGAAAGGATTGGGCATACAGATTAGCTGAGGCCACCTGGGCCTACAATACCACTTGGTAGACCACCACTAGGTTCACTCCTTATGAGCTAGTCTATGGGAAGAAAACCCTGTTGTCCATTAAATTTGAATACAACACCTTAAGAATGGTAGCACAACTAGATCTAGATCTCACCAGGGCACAACAAGAAATATTTCTCCAGCTGAATGGGTTAGATGAATTTAGGATACATGCCCTCTTGCACATAGAGGTGACTCAAGTTCAAATGAAAATTTGGCATGACAAGAATATAAGGGACAAACAGTTTCAAGAAGGTGATTGGGATTTGTTGTATGATTCTCGGTACAAGGATTTTAAAGGTAAGTAAAGGAATAGATGGTTAGGGCCTTATGTCATAGAAAAATGTCATGATACTGGTGTTTTACAGATAAGAACCATTGATGCAGAGGCTATCCCTTTACTTGTCAATGGGTATAGATTAAATATATACAAGAAGCCCTTGTGAAAGCAAGAATTCATCAATTTCATCAGCAAGACAGTGATGGTGGTGGAGAAAGTCTCAACTTCCACCCCACCAAGTCCCTGAAAAAAAAGGGACTTAGGTGAAAACCTCCATGAGGCACCTGAGTCCCACTATAGGGTTGAAAATATCTTGAGGTGGCCCAAGGGTGTTTGAAAAAAAGAAGAGAAGAAAATAAAAATATCTATGGGTAAAAACCTCTTTGGAGGCACCTATGGTAGGAAACTAGGATGAAAACCTCCTTGGAGGTAGACTAGTTTTTTTGCAAAAGAAAAAAGAAAAAAACACAAAAAAATTGGAAATTGTCTTTTGCAGGTCAGCAAGAAGAGGATGAACACAACATGAGAGGGAAAAAATGACTTACAAGAGCCATGTTTCAATACACCCATCTCATATCTTTCATTATTTACCTATTCTTCCACTTATGAACCCCTCCAGCTCATCTTACGCAAGCTCTATGTTTTCTACAGGATTTCCCTGTAATCCTATAGGATTCCCTATAAACCTATAGGAGTTTCCTGTAGGAACTACAGTGACCTTGAAAATCAAAAGAAAGGTAGTCCAAGAGCAAGGGGATGAAAAACCCATGTCTGGATAAAAAATCATTTCACTCCACCACATCCTAGTCATTCCTTTAATCACCATGTCACCCCTGCATCCATCAAAGAAATCAATTCAAAAAAAAATACAGATTACAAAAGAAAAAAATAATAAACAGAAGAGAGAGAAGAGGGAAAGAGGAACAATACCTAGAGACAACATCTCTCACCTACCATTCCCTACCACCCTTCTCTAATCATTTCAACATCCCTCATGCTTCAGAGTTGAGAAAATGTATGAAATTTTAGGGGAGAGGTAGCTACGAGACATCCTGTAGGTTCCCTATAGCAGCCTGTCCCACAAAGGAAACCTCATAGTTTGTAGCCATGTTTAACATCAGGATTCCAAGGATTAGGAAGCTCCTCTAGAGCTTAGTAGCAGCAAAAAGATCACCAACATTAATCTCCAGCACCTGTGCATCAAAAGAAAAAAGCATCAAAAGAGGCAAATACACAAAAGAAGATGCAGCAAAAACACAGCAAAGAAGCATCACTCTCCACATGCATCATCATCAAAGCATCTTACCCACAGGTATGCCATATTACTCATGCTCTCTCATTAGTAGGATATGATCAAAATTATAGGATTATGTGAGAGTTGATTTTATAAGTAAAGGTGGCCAATTAACTTGGCCACCTTTGGTTAGTTGACGAGAAGAAAACAGTTAGACAACTCCACACATGGCAAAATTCAAATCAGAAGAAAAAGGGAATAAAGCAAAAAATGGTTAAGTTATGGAGGAAAGGAGTGGGAGATGATTACGAGGTGAGGTGGAATGATGGACTAATAGTGGGACCAATGATCCAAAAGAAGGTGCTTGTACTTAGACATCCAGCACACCACCCCACACGATTAGCCATATATGGAAATAAAACACTAATTCCCATACAAAGAGAGAATTAAAAATTTCGAGAATTCATCGAACGAAGAGGTTTCTCTCGGCCTTCCTAAAGCAGCACCTACAGGAGACAATCAACATCTACAGTGCAGGAGACCTACAAGAAACCTACATGAAGCCTACATGATACAGAGAAATCAATCTATAGGACTGTCAGTTGGAACTAAGGGAGGCGAAATCAAATTTTATCCTCACCAGAACGTAAAAAGTGAGCTGGGAGCTATACATTCCATGTTTTCCATTTGAAAGAAGAAAAAATCCTCAATTTGATTAAGTAAATTGTAGTATAGGAGAGTTGTTTGCATGTCACTAAAATTTAACATTCATACCTCCCTCACCTACCAGATTCTTAAATTGTATCCTCACAAGCCTCCAACTTATCGGGGAAAGATGATGGGAGGTTTCAAAAAGAGAGAACCCAAAAACACAACAAGGATCCACCAGCATCCTCTTCTAGTGGAAATTTTCACAAGGCACCAATGGATGGGGTTCTTTGAGAGGATGAGTGGATATGATGATGATGTGGCTAGAGAATTTGCCCTCTCAATCATACCCCTCACTAGGACCTGTTAGTCTCAGTCTTTACAACCTTCCATTAGTGATCAAATATGCTCTTACAAAGTGATTTTGAAGTGTCAAGGTCAAATTTTGTCATTTCAAAGAGTTTTCAAGCAAAATTTGGTCAAGGTCTAGGGTTTGCTTTAACTCCTTCTAAAAGTTGCCCAAATGTCAGTCCATGTCATCATTCAGCTGGGCCTATCATCATTAAGAGGGTTGTCATCATCATGTCAGTGTCTAATGGGTCATTTTACAGCTTGTTCATGCTTCAGTTGTGCCTTGGCAAGTTCATTTCCCTCTCCTAGGGTTTTGAAGCCAATTTCTCTTGGATGGTCAGATCAACGGAAAAATTTGTTTCCTGATGTTCATACACCTTCCCCTATCCTTAAAGTACCTTATCATACACTTCCCATCCCTCAGATCCCCCAAAATCCTCATTTTTGACAAACCCTAGTTTCTAGCTACAACCTGGCAATTTTCTAGGTTGGGCCTGTGTTTTTCCCTTTTGGACCCCTTCCCCTCACTCAATCTCTGAGATTCCACTTCCCCCTGCTTCCTAACATCCCTCCCCACTCCCAAAAATTTCCCCAAGAATTTAGAAGCCCCCTATCCCCTTCATTTCGCTTCATTTCGACCAAATTCCTTGTTTCACACATTAGGGCAAGTTTCACTCAAATGATGTTTCAGAGCAGTTGAAGATGAATTTTGGGAAACTGAGAGAGTTTTTTGTCCACAACATGCCAAAGAAGAAAAGTCTTTCACTTTTTTCACAGGTGTCATGGTTTTAAAGAAATGTCAAAAATACCGGCGAGAACGAAGGTGCTCCAAGGACGGTTGGCCAAAACACAAAATCGAAGGAAAATGCCCGATCCACTCCAAATTTTGGCCAAAGACTCTTTGGCTGAGCATGGTACTTGATTGGGGACTCCCAGCCCAAATTTCAAGAAATTTGGAGAAAATTTTGTCATTTGTGAATTTTTTGTGCAATTTACAGGTTTTGGCCATTTCAAGCGCCGTGTTCCAAGCGCGGCTATTTTGGAGGACTACTTGGAATTTTGAAAACTTGGCATTTTTGGAAAGGGCATGCAAATATAAAAATTACCAGTACTTGGGAGAAGCCTGATTTTGAGATTTGAGCCTCCAAAAGCTCAAAATACATCAAAAAAATGACTTTCTGCCCACTTTTTGAGTTGCAGAAAGTGACCTTGGGAGAAATGGTTTTTGAGGGGGCAAAACAACTCCAAATGTAGAAATTCCACTTGGGATGGAAAGTAGACAGACCAAGCTTTCCAATGAGCCATCTTGCACCTGATTTGGACCAGTGGAACCCACTCCAAAGTTGCTGCAAAGGTGCGCGGACGTGAGAGCCAGGGGGCGCGGATGTGAGAGCTAACTTTGCCAAAATTGACTTTTTTGGTCAAAAAACACTGTTTTGACTATGGTTGATTATTTTTACTTGTAGATGATGGATAAATGTAATATTTTCATGGCACTTTGATAGATTTTTCCTCTCTTTACTCTTCTAGAAGCTTCCTTGATGTAAAAAGTGAATAATTAATGCATGAATCAGTTAGCTAAGTAATAGAGGCAAGTTGTTGAGCTGCCTATTATCTAGTGCTTAGTTTGGAATTAGTTCAAACTGCTCCTAGAAGGATGATCTCGACCCCTAGAGGCAAGGGAAGAGGTTAGCTTGCCTATATGATGTATTTTCTCAATCATTTTGAGAGGTTGGAAGGTTGGACTCTTGAGGGAGTAAGTTTTTATTGTATATTGTACATCTATCTTTGCAATTTAAAGAAGATGAAGGCCAGGGTTTTGCAGACATCCTTGTGGATTCTTGTGGATTGTTGTGTTGATGGTGTGTTCTCTAAATGTTCTTGTAAGTTTGTTTATGTATTCTACATCTCTCTTTTGCTTCTATTTGGACAGATGAAGTGGTGAAGTTTGAATACATGCTTTGACATGCTCAGCTTTTTAGTTTGTTCAAAATTTATGTTTTCTGCTATCTAGAGAGGATTCAAATGGTTGTTTGCCCTCTTTAGCTCCTTCTCTTTCATCCCTGATCATCCATCTCAGATTAAGGCATCAGCGCTCACTCCTACCTTGCCCCAAAGATCCCCCTGCAAAAACTGTGCTCAATCCCCGCACCCTGAATTGCACTCCCTCCAATTGCCACCAAAAAACCAAAATCTTTAAATCAACCCCCCCTTATCAATTTACTAGCCTAAAATCTTTATTCCTAATTGGTCAGCTTATCATATTGAAAGATCTACCGAATCTGACCCGAGAGAGCCTTCTCATACCTCGTAGGGCTAGCTACGAGGTGAAATGGTTTTGATGTAGCCTTGAGAGTTTGTCTATCTCAGC
>APFE030612600.1:317705-384927 GCA_000404065.3 Pinus taeda | reverse complement strand
GGCCTTCGAGCCTCATTGTAACATAGTTTAGAGGCATGTAGCCACACATCTCTTCTCAGAGATAAGCTACCATCACCCTAGCTGGTTTATTTCCATTTCTGGTTGTAAGCATATTTCAGTATTTCCCATTAATGAAATAAAGTATTATTTCCACTGCATCTTTGTGTATATGGTTGTCTCTGTAATTTGTTGCGTTCTTGTTTAAGTCTGGATCAGGTCATCCCATAGAAGTTTTCCATTCCCCTATTCTTTGAACTTGAAAAAGAGAGGGCAAGAACATGCAGGTGGATGAAAATTGCCAAATCAAAAGGGGTGGAGGATGTAGGCCACATGGAGGAGAAATTGAAGGAGATGGGTAGAGAACTGGGAAGCATAAGGGATAGAGAAGCAATGATGAAATCTTAGTTAGAAGTAGAGAACGCATGGCTAAGGGGACAACTACAAGAAAGGGAAATATAGTTGGCAACTATGGCCAGTTTGTCCTTAGAGGCAATCCAATGCAGGATGCCAACCAAGTCTTATGCCTTGTATCTCAAATAACAATGGCTACAATTCCAAATCAAGACATTGGAACAAAGAGGAACTATGCCCTTCCAGGACTATAGACAATTCATTGATCATTGTGATCAAAGCATCTTGGAAGATAGAGAAAAAATATCTGAGTTTTACCTATACAGCTTAGCCTTTACATATTTGAATGTGTGGGACCCAAATTCAAAACTAGGAGACTTGCAATTGATGGGCTTAGCATCATGGATGAATCATGAGGAGGCAAGATAAAAAAAAGGTAATGGAAAAAGAAGAGACAAAACCCCTTATGATTAGAGCTAAGAAATCTAACCCAATGGCTGTCGTCAGCACCCACAACCTCATTACAAATGATCCCAAGCTTGCACCTAGGTACCTTGCTACACAAGAACAAGTAGTCACACAATTTGAAGACATTTTCAGATCGTTAGGAGATGACAACATGCAAGCTTGCCAAAGGAGATGGAACACCTTGCCTTACAACCTAAAAATAAGAGAATACCATTCTCCTAACATTGTGAGAGAGGCACTAAATAGAACCCCCATGTATAAGCAGGCTCTCCAAAGACTCAAAGTAAATTGGATTGGCTTGAGGCTCAGTCCACAATTGCTTTTAGGAATGTTGGGAGGATGGAAAGAAGATGAAGAAAGAAAGCAGTGGGAAGAGATAGACAGGAAGATAGGATTTTATTCACAAGAAGAGGATACTACAGCAAAAGCATGGGATGTTAGGGAAGCCACCAGAGCAATGAAGGACATGGACATAGATTAAGTTTCAAAGAGGATGAGAAACACTTTCAATAGGGGGGTGATGATTAGGCTCATCATTGGGTAAATATATGGACCTTAATACACCTCCAAGCTTACTAAAGTCAACTCTTCTCATAATTCCTTACATGTTTTAATTATATTTTTCTTAATGAGATGAGTAAAAGTAATATGCTATGTCTAGAGGTCTAATGTGCATTGATTGCAGGTTTTTGGGAGAAAATTATGGAAATTATGGCTAATTAAGGTGCAGGAACTCGAATGATACAAGAAGAAGATATTATAGTAGATAGATCTTCCTCATTAAATCCTCACCCATTCGAATATCCTTCAATCAAATCACACTAGCTCGGAGTTGCAGGCAGCTGAGTCATGAAGATCATTGGCAGCCGAGCCAATGATAGTTAAAGAACCAGTTCATCTTGAGATTGGGAGCCAAGCCTCCCTAGATTTAAGGAATTTGTTTGAAACTTCAGTTATATAAATAAGGAGGCCTAGAGCCTCATTAGGATTCAGATTTTTTATGCAAGATAACTAATCAGTTTCGAGTTGAAGGATTGTGGCAAAACATTGTTATGTATTTTTTGATATGTTAATGAAAATGAACATTTCCTTGATCCATCACTGAGTTGACTCAGAGAGCTGAAGCTCTTGGGTTAGGGCCCAACCTAGTAGTAGAAGTTCCTCTTACTGTACTTGTATGTTTAGGTTATTTCATAGATTACTTATTGAATTAATTTTGGCATTGTTTCCTTGCAAGTATTAGTGAATTTGATTAGTTTAATTCCATTTGTGCATAGCTTTAATAGTAGCTTTAGAGAGATAAAGGAATACCAAAAAGGCTAACAGCAGGTGGTTATTGCCTCACTCCTCCCTTCAAGGACCATGATTTGAAGGCAAAAACTCCCATTCATCTCTAAAAAGACAAAATTCTGATTTCTTATGAAATTCAGGATTTTATGCTAATTAGGCCAGTATCTTTAAGTTTTCAAGGATAGGTTGCAATTGTTATTTTTGATATCTCCAGCTTGGTATTAGATTTCATGGTGTTTCACAATAGGCTGCAAGTATTTTGATGCATGAACTAGGCAAATGAATGACGAAATTATGTTTTCTTATGTTGATGAAGATCTTTCTTGTTTTGAAATTATTTTTGGGTTAATTCTAGTGATGTGTGTATTGTAGGAGTCTCAAGAGTGTAGGAAGAATCTCATGTCAGCAACCCCATCCTAACCTCATCCATCCATAATCACTAAAAGCCACTAAGTCCATAAACCGAGTTATCATTTCATAAGACCAACTTGCCATGCTTGTTGAGCAAATCCAACCATCCTACAAACTTTGGTTTGAGTTCTGAGGAAGTCCTAGCCACTTCCTTGCCTTATTCCTTCCATAAATCACCTTCTCTAAGCTCTATACCACTATCTAAATCACTCCTTTTGCTTTCAACCCGATCCTGTAGGAATACAGGGGATCCTGTAGGTGCATTAGGACAAAAAGGATAAAAGAAAATGTTGTTGTGTTCATTCATACGCACAGTGGTAAAGTGTTTGATTAGATCAAATTGCATGCTTAGGATAGTTAGGGTTCCACATGTGTTAGCTTATAACCCTTATAAAGTAAGATCTCTTAATAGATAGCTAGAAGAGTGGTGTGTTTTAAGCATTTATCTTAGTCTTTCATTACTGCAGTAGATAATATTTCAATTCTTTCAATTAGGGAAAAATTCCCCTTTCTCCATTGGTAATCAAACTTCTTCTAAATCCACGGAAGTTTGGTTTGAGAAACCCTAGTGGTCTATCGCCAGCTCAACAATGACAAAGAGTGGATCCATTGCATCTATTTGTGTATACAACACTATCACCTCCAAGTTTGTAGAACCTCGAGCTGATAAAGTAAAGTTGGTAGCCCCAGGAGTTGCAACATTCTTGGTACAATACTGGTGCTCATCAATACCCGTGTTGTGGATGCAAAGGAAAATAAAGGGAATGGGATGAAATCCCAATCCAAAAAAAATTAAAGTCAAGGGGGAAAGAAGAAATACTTGTCGAGAATCAAGTGCTTTCACTGTCATGAATTTGGGCACTATGCAACGAAGTGTCTATTAGGTCCCTATAATACTAGTGATCCCCCCATTGATATTGTCATTGTAGCCCTTATTTTTATTTGTGTGCCCCTATTGTCCCTATATTGGTATTATTGTGCCCCATAAAAGCCTACTATTGTTATTGTTGTGTCCTTATATTATTATTGTTATATCGGCTTTGATTATATTGTGACCCCTTAGACTCCTATATATAGAAATAAGATTTTTTCATTTGAATCATACAAGAATTATTCATTTGTGTAATGTAAAGGAGATTTCCCCCTCAAAGAGTCTTATTTTGAATTCATTGATCTATATTTTCTTCTATTTTGTGAGCTGGTTGCATAACATTCGGTATCAGAGGTTTGGATTCTAGGGTTTCGCTGCTCTAAACAGGTCATCGTGTGATATATGTTTTTTATATGATTTGTCAGAAGCTAAAATTAAAACCCATTTGAGCCAAATTCTTGATGAACCTCGGGTCAAAATTTTAGATCTTTTCTTTCTATATTTGCGTAGATATGATCCAAGTAAGTTAGGGTTTTTGTAGGCTCCCGAATTACATCCCAAACAAGTGACCTTAGGAAAATTGTCATAACTTTCTCCCTAAGCATCAGATTTAAATTTAGAAAGAAGTTAAAGAAAGAGGACGGACTGTAGGTTTCTTTATATTCGTTTTATATCCTAAGGTCAAAACAATGACGCGTGGAATGTCGTACAAGTCCACTCTACTGAACTAGTCTATAATCAAGTCATTATGGGCGATTTGGCATAAGTCTTTCTTGAAGAATCCAATATTGATTAGACAGGTGGGGTTATAAAGAGGACTCATAGGGCTACCAAAGGACTCAATTTCAGACCTTGGAGATTTGAAATTACAGAGATACAATAGATTCAATATCGAGCTCCTACAAAGAGAAAAACTGTGTGTAGTTTTAAAAAAAAAATTGCATAAGTTTAGTTTGAAAAATTAGTTTGAAGTGATTCAAAGGGCTTAGTGAGGCATAATTATCATTAATTTATGCCCCGAAGAAAGAAAATTGAAACACCTAGTAAGAAACCTGAAATATCTACCATGACTCATGAAGAAGAGGAAGAAATGCAACATGATATATCAAAATTACGGAACCAAGTGCAACAATTTTCACTCTCACAAAAAGTAACAGAAGCTAAGATGGATGGTTTAAAGAAAGGCATGGAAGCTAAGATGAATGGAGTGGAAGCTAATATGGATGGCATGGAAGCTAAGATGGATGGTGTGGAAGCTAATATTGATGGCCAAAACTTAAAGCCAACATGGAAGATTTGAAGATAGATTTGACAAAGTTGCTACAATAAATGCTTACTAATGGAAAAAGGGTAGTAAAGGAAACTCATTATAAGAACAAAATAAATATTAATCATGATTTCATGATGTGTTCTCCTGAGAGGGAGTTTCAATTGAAGCATGATCAAGAGCTTTTGGATTTAAAGGAAGAACCTCATGGAGTCATGGAGCAACCATAAGCAAAGGAGAAGAGAGTGGAGATATCCACTCATGCAGAGACACCCAAAGAAGGAAGGAAGTGAACCAAGGAACCTGACAGATTATTGCAGGATGCTAGAGATAATGTGGGAGCACCCACATCACATCATAGGTAGAGGAGGTCATCCGATCGGTGCTTTGGCTACATGGCTCTGTTGAGTTAGCTAGTAGAGATAGAGTCATCCTCATTCAAGGAAGTTGTAGAGAAACCAATATGGGTTGATTCTATGGTAGAGGAATATGATTCCATTGTCAAAAACAATGTTTGGGAAGTGGTCCCAAGACTAGAAGATAAGTCAGCAGTTGGTTCGAGGTGGATTTACAAGGTAAATCATGTATAATATGGGAGCATAGAGAAACACAAGGCCATATTTGTGGCCAATGGGTTCTCTCAGGTGGAGGGAATTGACTATGAGAAGACTTTTTTCTACTAGCAAGGTACTCATCTATTAGGTCAATTCTAGCACTATCAGTGTAGATGGGGTGGAAGATCCACTTGATGGATTTGAAGAAAACATTCCTCAATGGAGTTATTGAGGAGGAGGTGTATATTGAGCATCCATAAGGGTTTTATACCTTTAACAAAGAGTCACATATGTGCAAACTCAAGCGAGAATTTTATGGACTCAAGAAAGAACCTTGTTCTTGGTATACCAATATCAATAACTATCTCACCAATTTGGGCTTCACCAAAAGTGAAGCAGATGCAAAAATTTATCACATTGTGGTAGGAGGTAAATTATTGATTATTTTGTTATATGTTGATGACTTGATCCTTACTGGTGATGATCAGTTGATGAGATCTTGCAAGGAGGACCTTGCAAGAGAGTTCGAGATTAAGGACATGGGTCTAATGCACTACTTCCTTTGTTTGGAAGTATGGCAAGGAGAAGGGGAACTTCTTGTCTCTCAGGGAAATTATGCTAATGAGATACTTCATAGGTTCCCCATGGACAAGTGTAATCCCATGGAGACTCCTCTAGTAGGAAACAAGAGGAAATAGGATGCTACTTCAAGTAAAGTAGTGGAGGCTACCATTTATAGGTAGCTTGTGGGTTCACTGATGTATTTAGTGAACACACGACCGAACATGTGTTATGAATTTAACCAACTTAGTTAAGAAATGGTTAAGACAACCAAACTGTATTGGAAGGCAACAAAGCATGTGTTGAGATACCTCAGAGGCACTATTCAGTTTGGTTTTTGGTACATACAGATAGAGGGAGTGAAGCTGCAAGGTTTAACAGATGCAGATTGGGTGGGGAGTCCATCAAACAAGAAGAGCACTTCAGGAGAAATTTTCAGTGTTGGGTTAGCATCAATTTATTGGTACAATAGGACACAGAGATATGTGGTACCCAGCTCAGTAGAAGTAGAGTACATGGATGCAAGTTAAGCAACATGTGAGACTATCTGGATGAGAAATATTCTTGTTTGGTTATTTGTTTAGAAGATGGATCCTATTGTGATTTACTGTGTAATCAAAGTTGTATCAAACTTTATGATAATCCAGTGCTTAATGGTCGATCCAAACATATCAACATATGGTATCACCATATACGAGATTGTGTGCAAAGGCGGATTATGTTGTTGCAATACATTTTGACAAAGGAACAAGATGAAAATATTTTGACAAAGGAATAGTCAAGAGGAAAATTTGTGTTCCATAGAAAAACACTTGGGGTATATGATAATCCCTTTCTTACTGAGAGGGGGTGTTGAAAATGCAGCAAGAAATTCTCAATTTTATTTTTACTTTAATTAAAATTACGAAAATTCAAATTTCCACATCAACATACAACTTGGAGGAGTTAATTGAGGTGACATAACACTTGCCACTCAGTTAAGAACAATTAATTCAATTTAATGAGTTGAAGATCATTTTACTTGATTTAATTCCTACAAAATAGGAGTGTTGCTTAGTTAAATCGATTTAGGGACATGAAGTTTAGTTGTGTGTAGTGGCTTCCTAAATTTTAGGAGCCTAGGTTGAGTTAATTTCAATTGTAGGAATTTAATTTAGGTAAATTGAGTTATGATTAGTTAAACTAGTTCTAACTAGTGGAGGAACTATTGGAATGTCAAGTTGTGGAAGTGGAACTTCAACCACACTCAATGATCATCCACATAACTAATCAATCAACCTAAATTAGCTCATGTGATGCAAATAATTTGAGTTACTTAGTTGAGATGGAGATTTCAAGGGAAATGTACTATCAGTTGTAAACTAATCCAAGTTGTATAGGTGGTGCATGCAATTAGAGGATTGGCTTATGGTAATTGTGCAATTCCTTGGTGTGAAATTCATAAATAATAGGGGAAATTACCCAAGGAAACAACACAAGGAATTAGGGGCTTGGAGGGATTAAAAATTGGCTAAGTGTGTTGGTTAGTCAGGAAGAGAGATAGTATATACACTTGTAGGATGTGCTCAAGCTTGAGAAAGCATTGTATTTCTTCTCTATGCTATGATTAGTGCAATACAGATATTAAGGGGCTTTGAGAAGTTTCTTTCCCCTTGATAAATATCTATGTATGTGTGATGTTTCCTTTTGTATGTCAATGATTCTTGTTTTCGATGGTGAATTAACTTTCACAGATCAAGGGAGTAGCTTCAAGTCTTGTGATTTAGCAAATTTCATGAGAAATATTGAATCTACTCATTAATTTATACAACAACCATGAGTGAGAGGATGATCCTTAAACTCCAACATTGCATAGATCTCAAAAGAAAAACATGAATATAAAGATGAGTTATGGACTAGACTCTTTATACAAGGAGGGTAGACATGCAATTATGGTTAAGATTGGTGAGTACATTTAGTGCATGTTGGGAAAATAGGAGCCCAGAGTGAATTAAATGACTTGAATAAGTACACTCTCACTATCAACAAAGAGTGTGCAATCACTATTTGCAGAGGATTCCCTCACACTATCACCGTCCATAAGGATTGTGTAGTCTATATCTCTAGGAATTGCACAAGCACTGACATCAAGGACTTCGTAAGCACTATCCACAAGGATTATATAGTCAACACCTCTATAGACTGTGTAGTCACTATCTTTAGGCATTGCGCAACCACTGTCATCAAGAAATGTGCAATTACTGTCATCAAGGAGTTCACAATTCTTGACTTCCAATGGTACACATTGACTGTTGGGCTTGCTTAAAAGAAGTGTGCTTGTGAAGACATCAAGAGTTGGGCATGTGAAAGAAAGTAGTTCAACACTTATAATTCTTAAAGGAAGACTTGAACATTTGAACAACATGACCGAGCATGACCTTAATGGCTTGAAATGAAAGATGACATGACCATATGGAGGCTCCAATATTTGGATGTAGGAAAAATTTTGCATGGTGTTTGTCGCATCGATAACACCTCCAGTGTGTATTATTCATGACTATGATATGATTTCGGATCCACTATGTATTCTTATTATCATTATTTATATACATCATCATGGATCCACTGTGTACTTGATTGAAGCCCATGTTTTCTTTCCTTTGACCATGGGTATCCCTGCCTCGGATATGAGCTTTCTTTCTCATTCCTACTGTAGGTATTGATCAATCCTAATTTTGGTGAGATCCTCTCAATCCCTCCTAATGCATCCTCCCATATAAACATAATGTATACTCGCCATCAGAATCCCTTCTAACCACATATATTAGGGGCATTTGTTATAACTTATTTTTCCTCAATTATCATCAGATGCATTTATTGGCCACGATAACACCCCTTCCCCCATGTAGACCTAAGTTTATCTTAAAAACGTTTTTCCCAAATTTTGTATGTGAGATTCCCACAATAAATTCATGTATATACATGAATACCCTTAAACAAAATTGTATGGATTTAAATATATTGAAAAAATATAAAAACAAATGTGATTTTTCAAGCGGGGTTTATGGGTAACACTAGAAACTTACCTGCATGAGCTAGTGGAATAACCATCCAAACCATTTTATAGTGGTATAAATGAACATCTTAGGCGGTCCGCATGGAATCCATTAGCCTTCATATCATTATTTTAGAAAAATTTCCCCATATTACATCTACTATCTCATGCTTTTAAGCACTCCCCTGTTTCTAGGAAACCCTTGTTTCCACATTGTGATGTTGAGCCATTTATATCTCAGATATACCTGACATCTATTGGAGGAGGAGTTATTTAGTGTCTATGGAAGGGAGAATTTAGCATAAGGTTCTTCTCGGTGCCAACACCCAAGATTAGGTGATTTTGTAACTACTACCTATTTGTTGTTGTTATCAATAAAATAAACTCATATTTTATCCCATTTCTATTATTATTTCTCATGATATGAATATATAATGGAATTGTTTATACTTGTATTCTTTGGATTTTATTTTTATACAATGTGCTTTCTTGATGGTATTGCAGGTCTGTATATCTGGAGCAGGAACGAGGGTTTGAACCCTATGGTATCGACATCAAATATAGTGACCCACCTATGAGTCCTCATTCTTTCTCTTGTAAATTTCATAGTTATTTGATGTTATGAGTGTTCTATGTAGATTTCTATTTCCTCTCTGCTGGGGACTTTCAACCGTAGCCTCAAGGTATTTTATTTGCAATAGTAGGGAAGTGAATATATCCGACAAAAATTCCTCCAATACGACTATAACTCAACTTTAATTCTTTTCGCTTTGGTTCATGAGGTATGAACCTTAGACCTGCTCCTTCACTACCTTAAAACATAATTGATTTTCTTTAGTGATTGGTTAGAAATACTCCTTCTCACGCCTATTTATAGTGCACTTGGGGTCTAGACTCAGATGACTTTTTCTATTGGTAGAAGGCATAATGAATATTCAAAAAATAATTCCTCCTCAATTATGAGGAGTTAAAGGGAGTGCCATATACCATTGGAAAGGCCTTATGATTCCCAACCATATATACTATGCTCCCATTTGAGCTAGATGATTAGAGTAAAAATTCATTCAAAGATGGGGCATCTAAATGGGCCATCAAAAATCTAAGAACAATATTTCCAAAAGGCATTCCATATATCATTGGAAAGGTCTCGAAATATGTTTTTTGACTATGCAACTTTATCTTTCATTTGGACAACCTTTGATACCAATAGCAAAAATTTTCAACAATATCCCCCTTACTTATTAATGGAATTACATTTTCTTCTTCAGATAGTTTCTCCCCTTTTCTGCATTCTCTCCATAGTTCTTCTTAGTTGCTTCCCTTTTCTGCATTCCTTCCCCCTTTGAAATCAATATCAAAGGGTCCCTACATTCTCTCCATAATTCTTGTTAGCTACTTCACCTATATGAATTCTTCCCTGAGTTTTTTTCTTCCTTTACTGAGATAAAGGAGAAATCAATCCCAACTTCTACCTAAGATATTAAAAGGTTTCTTGAGGCAAAGGTTTGGTAAAGATGTCAACAGTTTGTTCTTTGGTGCCACTATATTCCTTCTTGGCATTTTTCTTTTACAACTTGTTCTTAGAGGAAATAATACTTCATTGAAATATGCTTTGTTTTTTAATGCATAACAAGAATTTTTGAGATATTAATTGTAATAGTGTTATCACTGAATATAACAATGGGTTGATCATATTCCATTTTGTTGTCTTGCAAAGTTTGTTTCATCCATAGAACTTGTGTACAACAATCTATTGCTACAATGTATTTAACTTCAACTGCAGAAAGATAAATTGATGATTTCTTTCTTCTTGACCAAGACATAAGGATATCTCTTAGGAAAAATGCACTCCCAGTGGTGCTTTTTATGTCATTAATTCTACCTTCCCAATCAACATTTGTGTACATTGTTAATGTGAATATGTACTCTTAGGGTACCAAATCCCAAAATCAAGTTTGCCTTTTGAGTATTAGAATCCATTTCATCGATTTCATATGTAATTCCTCTAGTTTTGATTGAAATATTGTGACCATTCCTACTACCTGCATATTTTCCAGTCTTGAAGTTGTCAAGTATAGTAGAATCCCAATCATGGACCTGTAAAGAGATGAATTGACTTAAGGAGATTCATCATCATTACTTAACTTGCATATGATAATCATAGGGGTATTAACTAGTGCACATTCTTCCTTTCCAAACCGCTTAAGCATCTTCTTGAGTTATTTTGTTTGGGAAATGAATATTCCTTCATTGGTTTGAGAAACCCATAATTCAAGGAGAAAGGATAGTTCTCCAATCATTAACATTTAGAATTCCTTTGACATTCCCTTAGAAAATCTATGACACATATCATTATTATTTCTTTTGAATTGAGATCATCCACATATATAAGTGTAATCAATAAGTTATCCTTTTCCATATTGATGTATAAATTGTTGTCAACAACCTCCCTTTTGAAACCTTGTTTTTGAAGATAGTTATCCATCACGGCATACCACACTCTTGGAGCTTTTTTAACCCATAAAGAGCTTTCTTCAATTTGCACACATAATATTTATTTTCAAACAAGTCAAAACCTTCTGGTTGTTTGAAGTATACTTCTTCCTTTAAATATCCATTTAGAAAGGCTAATTTAACATCCTTCTGATAGACTTTGAAGCCTTTCTAACAAACAAATGCCAAAAACATTCTTATTTATTCTAAGCTATTGAATGGAGCAAAGGTTTCTTCAAAGTCAATTCCTTAAATTTGTGCATAGCCTTTACAAACAAGTCTTGCATTATTTATGATAATTTGTGCCTCTTAATTCATCTTGTTTTTTAATACCCACTTAGTCCCAATCACATTTTTTTTGGCCATTGCACAAGTTCCCAGTGCTATAAATACTAAGAGGGCGTGAATCAATATTTCTTAGCAATTAGCACCTTTAATATTTTCTTAGATAATTAGTTAATATTTAGTTATTATTATTGTTCTTATTTAGGTGATCATAAACAATAATCAACAGTAGAAAAAACCATACAAAAATGCAGAAAGATAAAATAGAGGACACAAATATTTTTTAGGTGGAAAATGCCCTCCAGGTCAAAAACCATCGAACGTTTCTTTAGTAATTGTATTCTCCCTCTTAAAATAAAATTGATTACATCAAGATTTTAGTTACAAATGAGGGAGGCGTCAACCCCCTAATTTAAAGTCTACAACTTGTAGGATGCTACTTGACCCTAATATTTTGTTGCAACCAGAAGGATGCCTCAATGCCTTGTAGATCATGCCACAACCTGATGAGTACCCCAACACTCTGTTAACCAACTTCTGTCATAAAGGATGCTCCAGTACCTTGTTAGTTTATTAGCCACAACTATTAATTTTAGGTATGTTCTATGCTTGAGCAATTTATTTCAATTTTCATAGTTAGCTCAATATCTTTTCCAGATTAGCAATCACATCAGCATTAAATTAAACTGTAGATAGAACATAAATATAAATCACAGAAGACAAGCCAAGACAAGAGGACACAAGATGTGGCACTCGCAAAGGACAAACCCCAATGTGGGGAAACCGTTGATTAATTATTCTTATATGTTCTTCAATAATTTAGTAGAGAGAGAGATAATACATTTACAACATAAGTCAACACTTCCACTTTCTAGATTCATCTCTACATGAGATCAGTTGAAGACATGTTGCTTCAACTGATTCTCCAAGGTGAATCCTTCACCTATCATTCTGTTGCATCTCGTCCACATACTTTACCTCACCATGCCGCACCATGTTGCACTCATCATCATAGTGTTGGACCTAATGACCATGCTATGCACTTCATGTTGTTTCTCCTGCTATTGTACTGCTCCAATCACTGAGTTGCTTTCATCACGGATCTGTACCCAATGCTACTCTCATCACTGATCGTCACTCAATGCTGCACTCATCACTGATTTTCACTCCTCATGCTGCACCATGCCGAGCTTGCACTATGCTACATCCAAATGCATGTTGCACAAATCACTGATCTGCACTCCTCATGCTGTACCATGCTGAGCGTACACTATGGTGCATCCAAATGCATGTTGCACACATCATGCTACTACACCATATCATCATGTTGCTGCACTAGTTGTCTCTACTTCATGAAATTGGACTTAGTCAATAATAGTTTGCAGCTGTCATCATGTTGACTAGTTAGGGTACCAAGCGGTCCTCCAACAGTCATCAAAACAACTTAGGAAATCTCCTGGGATATCTTGCTAATCTGGGCATATAAATAAGCCCTCAAACATTCATAAAAAGACCTTGATTGTGGTGTTATGGCCTGCAGCCTAAAACACAGTCTTCTTGTAGCTTCAAGGCGGCAAAAACATTATACTTGTTCCTCCAACATACCTGATCTAGAGCTGCTCTAACTCGGACCTCCTACAAGATGAAAACGTAGACAGAACGATGCCTAAACCCATGCCTAGGAACAACCTTCTTTCATGAAGTTAACAAAATTATTCTTGCTTTGTTTAGGGAACTTTTGTTGCGGCCTAAGGTCAGTCAATGGCTGCAGATTATGGCTCCTCAAATCTACTGCTAAGTCTTCTTCATTTGTTGCATATAAGGCCTCCATAGACTGCAACTTTAGGCTTCTTTATTACTAAGGATTTAGGGCTCTCTTGGCAGTGAATTAGGGATCCTTTATGACTGCATATTAGTATCTCTTGGGCAACATATTAGGACCTTTCAGAAATGCGAATTAGGGCCTTCTTCTAGATCTGAGTTGAGCCTCCTTTATACAGTGTATGTAGCTTCCCCTTGATTGCGGCTTACTATGTATAGGAGCCTCCCTATTGTCTGTAGCTAGGGCTTATTAAGATCTCAGATAGGCCTCCTCTATACAACATATAGGAGCCTCCTTCAACTACAAATATAGGGGTGCATTAGACCCTCTTTCACTATGGCTAGGGCATGGCTCGATCCCCTTCAACTACACTAGGTGTTAGTCCCTTCAACTGTGTCTAGGGCATCTTGACTTGCTGTGTAGAATCCTTTCTTCACTGCGTTAAAATCTCCTCCATGATAGTGTTAGGATCTAGGAAATCCTCTAGGGCATCATATCCTCTTTAGATCTCTCCTCCCACCAAAACCCAAAGTCAAGTGGAGAGGAAGAGATCACCAAGAAGATGTGTGTTCAAATGACTTTCAAGGCACCTCTATTTATACTAAAATGTTGAACACGAGAGGGGCTTATTTGCTTGCTGGCCGATCTTGACAAATTGTCCCATAACACAAATAAATTCATATCTCAATGAACACTTATCGGAATCGGATGATCTTTAGATCAATCCTACACCTCTCGATGAGAGGGATCCAAGAAAAATATTAGTTGTTATTAATAAGATGACCCATATGAAGCTTGGCCCTAGTTGTCAATTTTAACACTCCCTCTCAACTAGGGAGAACTCCATCCGCTAATCCATATGTTCAACTATACTATCTCTGTCGTTAGTGCCTTGTATTGATTTACTCTGCTAAGTTCTGCTTTGCTTTGCTAGACTATGAAGAAGAAGAATTGATCAAGAATGTCTCATACCATTCTCTGCCGACCCGAAGTCAGTTTCATCTGAAGAGAGTGTGTCGTATCACTATTACTGACCCGAAGTCAGTTTCATCTGAAGAGAGTGTGTCGTATCACTGTTACTGACCCGAAGTTAGTTTTATTGATCCTAGATCAATATCAAAAGAGAGTGTCTCAAACCATTCATAGTGATCCCAGATTAGTTTGAGGTCATCCTAGCATAGGTAGTATGGTAGATACAATGATGCATCCATCGATAGCACTATTATGGTCCCTAACCTCATTTTCCTGCTCATTGATTAGATGAGAGGTACTTCCCATGAGTCCTAGATTGCATGGGTAGAATGCCTCGATAAGAGAACTAATCATCTTGTCCCATAGGAGAACAAATCATCCTGGTTCACAGGAGAATGAATCATCCTATCCCAAAGTCACCTCGGGGTATCACAAGGGAAGGTTGAACATTTCACCGTGTACATAGCACACCACCAGGGGAGGGTGAGTCACCCTGTGGTCGTATGTTGCTCCAGTAAGTACCCCAAGCCCCTTAGCACTCCTAGAGCTCAATGCATGCAACATGTAGGACCCTTATAAGAAGGTCTCTCAACGACTCCAAGTCGTTCGAGAAAGTCACAGATTTGACCTTTCCCCAGGGCTTTGAGAAAATGTCTACGGCCTGTACATCAGTCTCAATGTGATGGAGCCTCATTGCTCCTTGAATTACCATATTCCAGATAAGGTAGTATCTATTATCTATCCACTGGAGCAATCAACGAATACAGGATTCCTAAACAATCGAATCCCCCCTGGTTTTCACAAAGAATCATGGTGGTATTCATCATGTGTACAAATAGCTCACCGAAGAGCTTCCGCAACTAGGCAGCTTCACATGCGATCATACTCGTAGCTATGTATTCGGTCTCTACAGTGCTTATAGAAAGGGACTTTTGCTTCCTACTCATCCATGATATTGAAGCAGAATTCAGCACTGAGAAGTTCTCTAGTGATCCTCCACACTACCTGCCCAGTCAACATTCAAATAAACATGCAGCTTCACATTTTCGGTAGTGTATCTCAATCCATAATATGTTATGCCCCAAAGATATCTTAGAAGATTCTTGGCACCAATCTAGTGAGGCTCAACCAAAATATGAGCCCAACATGCTAACTGCAAAACATATATCCGGATGGAAGTTCACCAAGAACATCAATGCAAATGAGTTTATGAGACTCAGAGGCATTTCCCAAATCTGGTCCAGGATCACTACCATATAACTTCTAAAAGTTAAGATCCTCGAGGTAGTCATGGGCTTGTAGTTTACCATTCCACATCTGTAATTGAACTCTCTTTTACTTCTACAAATGAGAGGTCTGCACTTGTCAGAAAGAGGTCATCCTCAGAAGGTGTCAGTATGAGAGGTCTATCATCCACAACCTTCAAGCAAAGGTTTCGATTGGCTTCACTCCTAGTGAATCTCAGCTTCATCAAATAGCTATCAATCCTCTCATACTATGCTCGGTGTGTTTTGCTTCAAGCCATAGAGGGATTTCTTCCACCTACGTACATGAGATTCTTGATCAGAAATCTCAAACCCCTCAGGTTGTTCCAAACCTGTGGACCTGCTATATGAGGGGAATGGTCCCCTTGTAAGATTTTCTTACGGTACATCTCATACATGTACCTTCATGCTCCTTTTAAATTCAGGAAAACCTGTCACTATCTGACTCACATTGGGTAGGGCCACATAATAAGTAGACCTTATGTGCTATAGATGAGATGTGTCAAATGACATGGTCCCCAACAAACCATCCTCCAACTTGGTACAAATTGCCAATCCTGAACCCATGAGTAAATGCATCTTTGAAAATTTTATTTTCATACACCTACCTTTCCGTTGATGAATGCAACCCTTTAACCTTTGACTTCCATTGCTGAAATGGACACCATGATCTTCTTGTGATCAGGTACATAAAAGAGATTCTGTAAATGAATCGAGTTATCCTCATTCAATAGATGGGTAATGTTTCCTACACCCTTTCCGGGATAGGTGGCATCGGCTCTAGGTATAATCCCACGATTTTTTCCATCTCTACCAAATTAGAGAGAGCACCCTTCTATCTATTGAAGTGCTTTGGAGCACTACAATCAATAAGCAAGATTCCCAAAGAATCTGAAGGAGAGGGCCAATACAAGACAACACTTCTTTATCTTATCAGAAGTAACATTTGATTCTTCATATCTTGGGTTCCCTGATTTCTTGAAGAGTCGGTCGTTTTCTTTATGACATGTATTACCTGTCATTCCTCTGATCATTGAAGATGTCCCTGGAATGAATGTTATCATCATCAAGTGATGTTTCCCTACCTTTGGAACACTCCTTCACATAATGGTAGAACTTACAAATGAGGCATCTACCTTTCTTTCCACCCTTAGATTCGGACTTCCCAATGAAGTGATCTTTTAGGTAGGCTATTGGAAGCTTCTACTACACCATTCTGATAATATTCTCTATTTCAATTTCAACCTTGGTGAATTTGAAGAGGGATGAGGAATCCATTGATCCTTTTGTCCTTTCCCAACTGTCTTCAATGATTTCTCTTTCACTCTTGCTTGGGCATTGTCTTCACCTCAGCAGTGAGCGCCAGTATTGCAACAATAATGCTACAACTCTTGGGCTACCTACTTTACTCTTATCAACCTGGTGGTTCATAAAAAACTTGGAAGCGACGGTGTTGTATGCACAAGTACTAGTTCTTACTACATGTTGTCACCTGGTTAGTTGGTGCAAGATCACTGGGAGCTCAAGCCAACTTCTATGGATTTCAGAAGAAGCTCTATATGTGATGAAAGGAGAAAGACTGAGATGTAAAGCAAACAAAGTAAATCCTACTTAACCAACTAATCCTACTTTTTTAGAAAGCACTATGAAAACCATGGAAAGAATGCCATTACCTACTAAAGGATGTAAACAACATCTAACTAGACTATTTCTGGAAGTAAATGAGCAAAAAACATATTTTTGTATTTTTATGTGAATTTGACATGCATGTGATTTATTTTTTGTGAATGTGGCAGTGGATAGGTGTTGTTGAAGGGCAGTTTTGGGACTTGTGAGGATGTAGGATGGTGTGGTTGGGTCCTATGAGGTATTATATGGCCTTTTGGAGGCTTTTCCCACACTCAGCCTTAAAAAGAAAGACTACAGGAAAATCTACATGAGGACATAGGAAATCTACAGGAGGAGGCTGAGCGTAGTTTTGGCTATTTTGAGGGTGTGAGAGTGGGTGGAAAAGGTGAATTAAGGTTGGAATGAAGTTTTAGGGCACCTAGGGTCTACCAAGAATCATTAGGAGAGAGAAAGACAATTGGATTTTCTCAAGGAGAGAGGAAGAAATTCTATGGATAATGCAGGAAACTAAGGCAAAATTGAGGGGAGACTTGGGTGACCTGTAGGGCATGGATCAGATGGAGGATGGGATGGCTGATAGGCTAGCCTACTGCTAGAAGATATCTGTTGCATAAAAAACTGATAGTCAACCAATGAGATTAAGAAAACAATGAAATAAGTGCATCTAGCAAAACAGAGTTTTGCATCAAACTAATCTAAACTGCGATGTATGAAAGGAAATGATAATAAATGCTGCAAGAAAGGAAAGCATGGAAGAATACCATGGTAAATAAATAAGTGAGCATGATGAAGAAGTTTTGAAGCACAAAAAACTAGACTATTAACCAACTAAAAAGCTGCAAACACTAAAAGTCCTATGAATGAGGAAAATCGGTGTTTTTGGGGCAGTAAGAGGATATTTACCTCAAATCATGGTCCCAGAGGGAGGAAGAGAGGACAAGGTGTTGTTGCTAGCCTTTTTGATCTTTTCTTTATCACTGCTTAATATGCTATAGAAAACACAACTCGAAGCAAACTATTGAATCATAAAAAACAACCTATTCTTAACTAGAAAAGAAATTCATCTAACGACAACCTAATCTACAAACTGAAATAAAACATACAAATACAAGTAAAGAGGAGCTTGGCTACTTGGATTGGGCCCTAACCCAAGAGATTCAGCCCTCTAAGGTAACTCAGTGCTAACTCAAAAAGGATTCCATCTTTATTTCAAAACAATAACAAGATTACATGGAATTGTCAAAATAATAAGCTCGAAGTTGAGCAGAGGCTACATGAGCAAAAGTACAACAAAAATCCGACCCTAGTGAGGCCCTAGACCTCTCTACTTATACAAATGAAGCTACCAATAGCTTCCTTAAAATCAGGGAAGCTTGTCTCCCAAAACTTGAGATAGTCATCAGTCATCTTCCACTTGCTACGTTGCCTGCTAATGCATGGCTTGGCTGCTTGTACTTCGAGCTGAATGAAGGGGAATTCGAAGTGAGGAGTAATAAATGATGGAGACTCCCTCCTATAAGTCCTCTCCTTTGTCCACTTCGAGTTATTGCTTCCATTTGTCCACTGGATCCTTGACTTTGACCACAAAATTCATCAATAATTTTCATTAAACACATATTAGACCACATGTCATCATAACTAACTCAACTCACTCTATAAGCATGAATGTAATTAGAAAATCATACAATAAGCTAAGAGAATAGTTGATTTGACTAGGTTAGGAGGTAGAATGATCCCATATAATTACCCATTTATGAGGCTCAACATCACCCCCCTATTGAAAGTGTTGCTCATCCTCTGAGAAACTTAGTCCATCTCCTCATATTTTATGGCCCTAGTGGCCTCCCTAGCATCCCATGCTTTTGATGTGGTCTCCTCTTCCTTGTCATAGAATCCTACCTTCCTGTCTATTTCTTCCCACTGCTCCTGCTCTTCTTCTTCTCTTCTGCCTTCTAGCATGCCTAGCAGTAGTGGTGGACTCAATTTGAGGCCAATCCAGTTGACCTTTAGTCTCTGCATGGAGTTCTTATACATTGGCACTCTCCTTAATGCCTCCTTCATCCTCATTGGGGAATGATATTCCCTGATCTGCAGACTGTGTGGTAAGGTGTTCCATCTCCTCATACATGCATGCACATAGTCATCCCTAAGTAACCTTTCCATATCCTCAAAATGTGCAATGGCTTGTGCCTGATCACTTATATATCTAGGGGAAATCTGAGGATTATTTTCTGTAGGTTATGTGTGTTGATGAGTGCCATGGGGTCTGATGGCTCAGCTTTGATCATTAATGGCTCATTCTGCTCCCTTACCATCAACCTTCTTATTTTTGCTGCCCTTAACTCTTCATGGTTCATCCATGTGGCCATGGCCATTAGTTGTAGGTCCCTTAACCTGGCATTGGTGTCCCACAAATTCATGTCTGTGAGGGCCATGTTATGCAGGTAGAATTCTACCATCTTTGCCTTATCTTCTGATGTGCTTTGGTCACACAGGTCCATAAACTGCCTGTAATCTTCGAAAGACATTGTGCCTCTTTGTGCCAAATTCTTTATCTGAAATTGAAACCATTGGTCCTTGAGATATAGGCCATAGGATTTCGTTGGTGTCCTACATTGCAATGCCTCCATGGACCAACTGGCCATGCATGCCAGTTGGGTCGCTTTCTCTTGCAGCTGTCTTCTTAGCAATTCATTTTCAGTTTCAAGGTGGCTTCTTGTGATTGCTTCTCTGTGTCTGACAGCACTTAACTCTCTGCCCATCTCTCTAATTTTGTTCTCCATATGTCCAATATCCCCAACCCCTTTGGATTTGGCTATTTGAATCCACCTATGGGTCCTTATCCTTTCTTTCTCTAATTCAAAGAATAGTCGAATTGAAACTTTTTGTGGAGTTATTCTTCCCCCCTCTGGAAGATTGTAGTAGGAGCCAAGACTGGGTTGCAGATAAGGTTCTTGTAGCTTTTTTTCTTCCTCCTTTCCCTGTGGCTATCCTTCTACCCTTTTCTCAAGCTTTTGGGTCTCCTATAGTTTTGATAGGGTCTCCTGTAAAACTATTTGTGCCTTTTGTAGGACTATTTTTGGGTCTTGTAGTTATACCTTTTATTTCCATGTGGGGGATCTAGGAGTCCCCCTTTCATATGTGACAAGTGCCTTGGAAGGGAATTCTTTTCCTTGGGCAAAAGGTGAACCTTCAATAATAATTTTCACTTTTGAAGAAGGCTGGGGTTTCCCTGTTTTGATTCTTGTGCTCTTCCTAACCCTGAAATACATTGAGGTCTGCCTCTTCCTCTTTTGTTTTAGCTTAATTGGTGTGTTAAGGGCAGTGAGAGCAGTTGTTGCCTCTCTTTCCATAGTCTCCTGGGACACTTCTTCTTGTTCTATCTTTTCTGCCCCTTTTTCTCCTCCTTTTGTTTCTCTTTATATCTCTGTTTGCTCTGTATCTTCCTTATTTATTTCTTTAGCTTTCTCCTCCTCTATATTAGTTTCTTCCTCCTTCCCTTTTTGTTCTACTAAGTCACTAGTTGCCTCACCTTCTCCCCCTTTCTACTCTTCCTCCTCACTGCTAGTAGGACTGATATCACAGGTTAGGGATTTTATGTCATCTTCTGCTGTCATGTTATGGAAGATTTCCTATACTATATGGAGTGTAAATGTATGGAGGGCTTCTTCCACTAAAATTTTGATTAACCCATGGTGAGCAAGCTGCTCTGAATTCCCTGCTTGAAATTTAGTGCTAGAGTCAATGAGAGACTGTAGGAGGAAGTAGGGGATGCTGAGCTTCTAAGGGGCTGGAGTGTCCATGCCATATCTTAATTCATGAAGGATTCTAAAATGGTAACCATAGACAACATTGTACCTCCCCTCACAAGAAATATATTTGATTATTTGGTAGCTGACATCGTCCCAAGGATATTGTATGCTAGCCCTTCTAATGCCATTTTTATCCTCTACAGGGGTTTCATTGTTTTAGAAGAAGTTTTTCTTGGCAGCCTGGCCAATTGGTTTTTCTTCCTTACTATAGGGCAATCCAAGAGGAAGGGTAGTGACCCTACTAATAAATTCAGGGGTTATCTCCATGGAAATGCCTCTAAATGTGACAGTGGCATGTGTTCTAGTGTGAGGGACCAAAGAGTGGGCAAATTCTTGAGCAATTTCCTCATCAAACCCTCAGAATTTCTCAAAAAAGTTCATCCAATTTGCTCTTGTGAATATGTCCACTACTTGGGGATGTGCATGGAGCCTAGAGGAGTTGGTAGGCTCCTTCATCATAAAACCTCCCATCATTTTGTTTATGCTTCTTTGGGAAACCAAATTGGAGATGGAGACAACAAGTTTTGAAGAAAAATAGAGAAACAGAGAGACTGTCTTTTTTTAAGAAATAAGAAAAAGTTCTGTTATGTATTTCCTCCACATAAAGGCTTTATTTTCTCCTCAAAATGAAACCACGTCTTTCATATTTTTGATATTCAATGGGAGTATGCATAGAACCTACCTCTTCAACTTGAGAATTGTGCTAAAACCTGTGTTTTCTCCCTTCAAAACAACTCACTGGCTCTCCTGTAGAATTCCTGTAGGTTCTCCTGTAGAACTTGTAAGTGCTTGTAGAAAACGCCAAGAGCAGGAATATGGGTGAGATCAATGGAGAACGATGGTTACGAGGCTGTGGGGGCATGAGGAGATTGTAGAAGTGGAGTTTCGAGGAGGGAATGAAGGAAAAGGTGGTGAGAGTGCCCGGGGAGGAGTACTAATTTCTTTTTATGGATATTCTTGGTGATGGAGGGTGAGCTGGCCAAGTGCACATTGGCCATATTCAGAATATTGGTCCCCATCTACCTTATCATCATGGCCCTTTCCTCGTAGTCATCCATCATGATTGCATCGGAGTTCACACTTCCTCCACTACTTGTCCTTGACATCTTTCTTGAGTTCACTATACGCACGTGTGCATGACATCTTCGGATGAGTGGAATCAACTAGATGAAGGTGGCCAAGTTAACTGGCCACCTTTCCCTCATTCAACCTCAACCATCTCATTGCTTTTTCATGCCTTCTAATTACGCAAATGCAAATAGAGGATCTAGTTAGTTACTTACCTAAGATCCGAATGTGTTTGTTGTGAGGTGTTGTGGCTCTCTCTCTCTGTTGCATGCCCTTATTTCTTTTGGTGCATGTTGTTTTCTTGCTGATGTTTGGATGTGCCTTGTGCAGGTTCTTCTCTGGCTAGATTTGATCTTCAAGTGTCTTCTTCAACCTTCATATTTCCACCCTCTTGCTGCTGATGCTGGATTTTAATGGGATCAGCTGCTACAAGAATTCCTACATGAGCTCTTGTAGCTACTTCTCCCCTTGAAACTTTAGCTTATTTTTGTGCCTTGATCTGTGAAGATGATGCTAGAGATGGACAGGTAATAGGTGGGCTCTAGGTGAGGTTGATGGTGTTGTTCCCTTTCTTATTTTTTGTTTTTTTCTTCTTCCTGAATTTTGTTTTTTTTTTAATTTTTTTCTTGGACGGGAAGAAGAATGATGCTTGGGGTGTGATGTAGGCTTGGACATGATGGAAAGGAGGTTTGAAGACTGTAGGAGGGTTTATAGATTTTTTATGAAGTTTCCCTATCCCTCAAATTGCATTTTATATCCATTTCTGGCTCTCTGTAATTCCTACAGGACCCTCCTGTAGAAAACACAGAGCCTCCTATATAAAATATAGTTTTTGAAAAATAAGCACAGTGAGGTGAAAAAAATGCCAAGAATGATAGAGAAAGGTGTGGGAAGGTAGGATAGGTGCTGGTGTTGGTTTCAGGGCTCCCTTGGCACCTTTTTCTACTTCCTATAGTCCTCCTGCAAACCTGCAATGCAACTAGAAATTCATTTTTTTGTTCTTTTTTTCTTTTTTGAAAACAACTAGGGTGCCTTAAGGAGGTTTTCACCCTAATTGCCTACCCTGGGTGTCTCCAAGGGAGGTTTTCACCCAGGGATCTTATTTTTCTCTCTTCTTTCTTGACATCACTGGGCCGCCTTAGAAGAGGTTTTCAACCCAATGATGGGACTCAAGCGCGTCATGGAGGTTTTCAGTTAAGTCCTTATTTTTTTTTTTATTTTTTTCTTTTTCTTGAGTGAGTGGGTGGAGTGGAGGCTAAGACATGCTCCACTACCATCACGGTCTTATTCAAATCTTCAATGAACTCTTGCTTGGACAGGGGTTTCTTCTAGACTTTCAACCGATGTCCTTTGACAAGCACGGGGATGGCTTCATCATCAATGGTTCTGGTAAGAACTGAACCATTGTTATTGCATTTCTCCATAGTGTAGGGTCCCAACAATCTTGTCCTTAGTTTGCCCTTGAAATATTTATATCTTGAATCATAGAGTAGTGCCCAATCTCCCTCTTGGAATTGCTTCTCCTTGATATTTTTGCCATGCCATATCTTTCTCTAAAGCTGAACTACCTCTATATGGAGAAGGGCCTGCATTCTGTGTTCATCCAATCCATTGAGCTGAAGTAATCTTTCTTTCTATGCATGGCTAAGGTCTAGGACTAGCTAAGCTGCCATTCTCAGGGTATTGAATTCAAATTCTATTAACGACAAAGCTTTCTTCCCATAGACCAGCTCATAGGTGTGAACCCTATAGTGGTCTTCCATGTTATGTTATAGGCCGAAGTGGCCTCAACTAATCTGTCTACCCATTATTTTCTGTTGCTGCTCACTACCTTTGTCAGGATCCCTTCCAATGCTCTGTTAGTGACCTCCACCTGCCCATTGGCTTGTGGATGGTAAGGGGTCGAAGTCTTGTGCTTGATTCTATGATGTGTAAGCAAGTCTTCAATCAAGTTGGAAGTAAACTGACTACCTCGATCTGTGACCAATTCTCTTAGATACCCGAACTTGTAGAATATGTTCTCTCTAAAAAATTTAGCTACTTTTTCCTTTGTCGCTACTTTGATTGCTTTTGTCTTCACCCACTTTGTTAGGTAATCAGGACACACAATGATGTATTGTTTCTACTTTGAAGGAGGGCTGATAGGACCCACAAATTCCATGCCCCACTTCTCGAATGGCTCAAAGGTCACTTGAGGTTGCATGGGCATCTCATAATTTGGAGTAGGTTTCCCCATCCTCTGGCACCGATCACACTAATTGGTATATCTCCTCACATCCTGATCAAGATTGGGCCAATAGTAGCCTGGTTGCAATATATTGAAGGCAATTATTTTTGCTACAAAATGAACTCTACAAGGCCCATCATGATAAGTAAGGAGGATGTCAAAGACTTCCTCTGTTAGCAAATTATATATTACAGAGCAATGGAACACATAAAATATTGCATAAATATAAACACAGAAAATGCATAAAACAAGAGAGACACAAATATACGTGGTTCACCCAGTTTGGGCTACATCCACGAAGAAAAATCCAGTCCTTCTTTTATTATATTATCCAGCAAACTAAAGAGATACAACCTACAACAGATCCACTGTAACACCCTCTTCGCTCTCAATCTCCTCTCTTTTCCTCACTCAGAATACAGATATCCATAGACGTAATATAATTCCCTCATATATAGCGAGGGGTTGCCTTCTAGGGCAAAAAACCATAAATTAAACATAACTTCTACCATCAAATCATCTGCCTAATGAACAACCCAGATTGACTAGAAATTACTATACTTTTACAAGGAAAATTTACATCTATTTTTAGCTTCAAGGGCACTACCCCTGAACCCCCGCCGGGGGACCACTAGCCCCCGCATCCCCCCACGTGGAGGGGTGTACAGTCTTCCTGGGGTATACATCTGGTTGAAACCTTTGAATACAGAAGATAATCAGGCTCCACACCCAACATTCCTCCTCCCTAACACATTTTTTCAAGATCTGATCTGGGCCAAGTTTGAAGAGATTGCCCCCAATATAGGTGAAAGGGGCACTTTTCCTTACTATCTTGCTCTTCTCTTTTGAGGACAGATGTGGTGGGAACTGTGTTGAAACCAAGTAATTTACTATATCAGCAAACTATGGAGAGAGTATTGAGATAGAAAACATGTGTTCATCTGGCATTTGTTCATCCACCATTCCTTCTTCACCTGCAGACAAATTTACTCTAGACAAAAAGTCAACAACAACATTTTCTTTACCAGGCTTATCAATAATGATCAAATCAAACTGCTGTAGTAAAAGCAACCATCTAATAATGCGAGCATTCACATCCAGTTTGTTCATTAAATATCTAATTGCAGCATGATCAATGTGCACAAAAGTTTGATAGCCTGTGATATAATGTCTGAATTTGTTTAAAGAGTGCACGACAACTAGGAGTTCCTTCTCGGTCACCGTATAGTTTAACTCTACCCTTGACAAGTTTTTGTTTATAAAGTATATGGCATAAGGTAACTTTTCATCAATTTGTCCCAAGGATGCTCCTATTGCTTTGTTCGAGGAATATGTGTGAATGTGGAAAGGTAGGGCTTGGTTTGGGCCTCTTGGTGCAGTCACGAACTTGCTCTTCAAGGTATCTAGGACCTCTTGAAAATTTTCCAACCATATGAACTGGACATCTTTACCTAAGAGGCCAAACAAATGAGAGGCTAGCTTGCTGAAATCTTTAATGAATCTCCGGTAATACCCAGCTAAACCTAGGAAACTTCTAACATCTCTCACTTTTTGAGGAGGTGGGACCCTTTGGATGATAGCAATTTTTTTGGGGTCCACCTGCAATCCCTATTGAGATATTGCATGACCTAGCATAGTCCCTTAAGTCATAAAAAATTCACATTTTTTCGGACTGAGGGATAGGTTCATCGCAATACACTTGTCTAGAACTTTTCCTAGAGATAAGGCTTCCTAAAAGTCAGAGCCATAAGGAGTAAATTCATCCATGTATATCTCTACTGCATCATGATCTAATTTAGAGAATATACTCAATACTGCTCTTTGGAAAGTGGCGGGAGCGTTACACAAACCAAAAGGAAGGACCCGGTATGCAAAGGGACCCCAAGGGCAATTAAAAGTGGTCTTATCTTTGTCTTCTGGGCTGATTTGAAACTAATTGTACCCACTAAACCCATCTAGGAAAGAAAAACAAATTCCCTGCCAGACTGTCTAACTCTTGATCTATGAAAGGTAAAGGAAAATGGGCCTTTTTAGGGCTTTGTTCAATTCTTGATATTCGGCATAGATTCTCCACTTACCATTTTTCTTTGGCACTAGCACCAAACGAGAGACCCATTCACTGTCAGAGATGGGATAGATGAATCCTGCATCAAGCAATTGTTGTAGTTCTTCCTTAACAATATCTTTAAGTGCGGGATTCATCCTCCTTTGAGGTTGCTTAACTAGCTTGCAATCCTCCTTGATGTATATATGGTGAGTACATACTAAAGGGTCCACTCCCTTCATCTCCTTATAACTCCAGGCGAAGGCATCTAGGTGTTTTCTCAGCAAGCTACACAATTCCTTCTCCTGGGAAGTAGATAGGGATGGATTTCTTTTCAAGGTTCTTTCTGGACCGAACTCTATATTCTTAACATGGAGTGGAGTGGATTCGGGCACACAGAGATCAGTTGAGGGATTGTTTTGGTTTTCTATTACTATTTCCTTTAATGGTGATACACTAGGAGGTGGATTCTGAATTAGATTTTCAATCATATCATCCTCATCTTGTTGTTTTCCCCCCATGGTGATTTCTAATGCACAAAGTGGTGTAGAATAGACTTCATCCTCATCATCCTCCTCTAACCAGAGAGGTAGATTATGTTCTAGCAAGGGTTGGGCAGGAGGATATAAGATTAACTGCTTGGACATATGCTTGTTCTTTATGGTCATGTTCCCAGCTCGACAGCTGATGTAGGCATTGGTGGTAGCCAACCAGGGTCTTCCCCGAATGAGAGGATACCTAGTGACCTTTGCCTTTGGCTAGAGAACTAAGAAATCAGTAGGGTACTCCCAAGAATCAATGGAGACCATCAAATCTTCTACAATCCCCTTAGGGGTCATGGTGGAGCGGTTTGCAAGTTGTAGCACAGTCGTGGTCTTCCTCAAGGAGCCCTGGAGGTTGAGTTTGAGCATTGTGTCCTTTGTCATCACATTAATGGCAACTCCAAGATCAATCAGAGTGTGTGGGATCATGGTGCCATTGATGTTGACATCAACCACTGGGCTTCCACGGTCCAGATACTTTGGATAAATTACCTGCCCCAACATCAGGTCAGATAGTTTCCCTATGACATTGATGGTTGGGGCATCTCTTTTATGCCTTCTTCGATTCCTAAAGCACTTTTATTTGATCAACCTATTGTAGATAGGCACATCTTTTATGACTTGGAGAAGTGGTATCTTCACACATAAATGTTTCAATTCTCCCAGGAGTTCAGTTTCTTCTGGGGTAGGCTAGACTGTTGTAGATAGTCTCTCAGGAAAGGGTGGAATTGCTTTAGGTTCACTTTCCTCTTTATCTTCCTCAACCTCCGTGAGTGGAGGTTGGCTATCTGGGAGACTTTCCCAGATCGCAAGTTAATTTCCTAAATCTCCACAACATAAGTTGGGCATGATGGTTCCCCACTATACACTTGTTGAGCCTGTCTATTGTTCGGGTTTGGATTTGGCTAGGTAGGCATTTGGCGTTGCTTTGGTGGATCAGGAGGTAACATTTGTGGTTGGGCAGGTGGTGGAGGCAAAAGAGTGGGAGGATAGTTGTATTGGGGCCTCAACCCCTGATGAGATGCATTCCACTGAGGCTATGGCTGAGCATAGGATTGAAATGAATGGGTGGCTAGTTGGGCATGATATGGAGATGTGAAGGACCAACGAGGAGGTGTGGACTAGGAAGGATGAGCAGGGGGGCCCCAAGAAGGTATAGAAGTGACTTAGTTGGGGTTGTAGTATGCCTAAGATGTCCCTTGCATCCCTTGCTGATATGGTCTAGGTCCATGTGGCCTCCTTTGGTTTATGTAATAGAGCTGTTCAGTAACTCCCTTAACATTGATATACAACTTTAAGTCCAGGTAAGGAAGGGAACTTGTCTGTAGAATTGTTTTCTTCAAAGACTGAACAAACCTCTATAGAGTTCAATGTGCATTCATTTCTAGGCTACCTCCTAGTGCATCTAGGGCAGAAAATGGCCAAAGCCCTCTTTGCTTCCTCTTGTTTCATTTTGATATGCAAGGTATCCATTTGCATGGCAAGAGTCTACAACATCTCACTCTTGAATTCTTCCACCATGTTTCCAATTTCTCCTTTAATGGATGAGCTAGAGGAATAGGTACTAGCTATGGGTTAACTCCCCCTAGTTTTCTTTTTGGCTGCTCTAGAATGGTTCCTAAAAATAGTATTTATGCCCTCATAGGACAGTTGGTAGATGTATCCCCCAGACAATAGATGGAGGGTGTCTAGAAGATCTTCCTGAATTCCTAAGTAGGACTAGCTTCAGAGACTCAAGGTCAAGTATACACCCAACCCTTTTGTAACTAGCTGGAACCTCTCTTCATAGTCTTCTAGGGACTCATCACTTCCTATAGTCATTCGGAAACTTTCTTCTTTAGTATCTTTTGACCTACAACAATCTTGATCCTTGTTGTTAAAGGCTTGTTGCATCTGAGCCCAAGTTGTGATACTATTTCCAGGTAATCCCATGAACCACTGCAATGCTACATCCTTGAGAATAGAAGGGAATAGTTTCAACTTTTGCTCATCTTCTGCATAGTCATAGGTTCAAAAAATAACAACAAAATAAAAAAAAAGGTGTCAGGATCTTCTGCATTCAGACCATGGAAATGAGGTAGGGAGGAAGGGCTTATGTTCTTCATTTTGGCATCCCCATTGGTCTCTCGAATAGGAAAGGTACCCTCTATTCTCTCTCCATTCCCCCTAGCATTTCTATGTTTAGCCATTGGCTCCAAAGGAATGTTTTCTTCTTCTTCTTCCCCTATATGTTCTTCAAATATGTCTGGTTGTTCACCTAAGGGTTCTTCTTAGTCGCAGCCACCGAAGAAGAGAGAAGGTTGGCTGTGTGAAGCAGTGGGGGTGTTGAGCAAAAATTTTCCTGATTATCTCTATTCCTACAAGACATGAAAGGAATTATTTTTGGTTGATTTTTGTTTCTTTTTCCCCACACTGATAGTACCTGCAAAATTGAAATTGATTGAACAAAACAAATTGTAACTATCTGAAATGAACCTACTGAAATGAAATTTGCAGAATTGAAAAGGAAAGTAAGGTAATGCGGAACTTGAAAGGGAAGGAAATGACTAGTCTACTCTTGCTGAAATAAACTATTAGCAGAATGTTGCAATGGAAAGTAGAAGAAAGTAGTAATCACAGAATACTCTGACGCTTCCCCAGCAATGGCACCAAAAAGTATGGTGAGCACCAGTATTGTAGCAATAATGCTGCAACTCCTGGGCTACCTACTTTACTCTTATCAACTCAGTATTTCGTAACAAACTTGGAAGCGACGGTGTTATATGCACAAGTACTAGTTCTTACTGCAGGTTGTCACTTGGTTAGCTGGCATAAGATCACTAAGAGTTCAAGTCAACTTCTATGGATTCCAAAAGAAGCTCTATATTTTATGAAAGTAGAGAAAGACTACTCTATAGATACTACTCTAACTGCAGAAAGCAGAAAGACTGAGATGTAAAACAAACCAAGTAAATCCTACTTAACCAACTAATACTACTTTTGCAGAAAGAACTATGAAAACCATGGAAAGAATGCCCATTACCTACTCAAGAAATCAAACAACATCTAACTAGGCTATTTCTAGAAGTAAATGAGCAAAAAACATCTTTTTGGATTTTTATGTATTTTTGTGTGAATTTGACATGCATGTGATTTATTGTTTGTGAATGTGGCAGTGGATAGGTGGTGTTGAAGGGCGGTTTTGGGACTTGTGAGTAAGTAGCATGGTGTGGTTGGGTCCTAGGAGGTCTCAGGTGGCCTTCTGGAGGTTTTTCCCACACTCGGCCTTCAAAATAAAGCCTACAACAAAATCTACAAGAGGACACAGGAAATCTATAGGAGGAAAAACAACGTTCTATAGGAGGCCTACAGGAGGAGGCCAAGAGCAAGTTTAGTTGTTTTGAGGGTGTGAGAGTGGGTGGAAAAGGTGAATTAAGGTTGGAATGAAGTTTTAGGGAACCTAGGGTCTACCAAGAATCATTATGAGAGAGAAAGATGATTTGATTTGCTCAAGGAGAGAGGAAGAAATTATATGGATAATGCAAGAAACTAAGGCAGTATTGAGGGGAGACTTGGATGACCTCTAGGGCATGGATCAGATGGAGGATGGTGTGGATGATAGGCTGGACCAGTGCTAGAAGATATCTGCTACATAAACAATTGACAGTCAACCAATGAGATTAAGCAAGCAATGAAATAAGTGCATCTAGAAAAACATAGTTTTGCATCAAACTAATCTAAAATGCGATATATGAAAGGAAATGTTGATAACTAATACAAGAAAGGAAAGCATGGAAGAATACTATGGTAAATAAAAAATTAAGCATGATGAAGAATTTCTGAAGCACAACAAACTAGACTATTAACCAACTAAAAAGCTGTAAACACTAGAAGTCCTATGAATGAGGAAAATCTGTGTTTTTGGGGCAATAAGAGGATCGTTTCCTCAAATCATGGTCCCAGAGGGAGGAAGAGAGGCCAAGGCATTGCTGCTAGCCTTTTGGATCTTTTCTTTATCACTGCTTAACCTGCTATAGAAAGCACAACTGGAAGAAAACTATTGAATCATCAAAAACAACCTATTCTTAACCAGAAAAGAAATTCATCTAACAACAACCTAATCTACAAACTGAAATAAAACATAAAAATAAATGTAAAGAGGAGCTTGGCTACTTTTATTAGGCCCTAACCCAAGAGATTTAGACCTCTGAGGTAACTTAGTGCTAACTCAAAAAGGATTCCATCTTTATTTAAAAATAATAACAAGATTACATGGAACTGTCAAAATAGTAAGCTCGAAGTTGAGAAGATTTTACATGAGCAAAAGTACAACAAAAATCCAACAAAAATCCGACCCTAGTGAGGCCCTAGGCCTCTCTACTTATACAAATGAAGCTACCAACAACTTCCTTAAATCTAGGAGGCTTGGCTCCCAAAACTATAGCTAGTCATCAGTCATCCTCCACTTGCTCGGCTGCCTGCTAGTGCATGACTTGGCTACTTTTATTTTGAGCTGAATGAAGTAAAATTCGAAGTGAGGAGTAATAAATGAGAGGGACTCCCTCCTATAAGTCCTCTCCTTTTTCCACTTCAAGTTATTTCTGCCATTTTTCCACTGGATCCTTGACTTTGACCACAAAATTCATCAATAATTTGCATTAAACACATATTAGACCACATGGCATCATAACTATCTCAACTCACTCTATAAGCATGAATGTAATTAGAAAATCATACAATAAGCTAAGAGAATGGTTGATTTGACTAGTTGAGGAGGTAAAATGAGCCCATATAATTATCCATTTATGAGGCTCATCACTTAGCTCCAATACCATGTTAATTTTAGGTATGTTCTATGCTTGAGAAATTTATTTCAATTTTCACAGATAGCTCAATACCTTTTTCAAATTAGCAATCACATCAACATTAAATTAAACTATAGATATAACATAAATATAAATCACAGAAGACAAGCCAATACAAGAGGACACAAGATGTGGTGCTTGCTAGGGACGAACCCCAATGTGGGGAAACCCTTGATCAATTCTTCTTATATGTTCTTCAATAGTTCAATAGAGAGAGAGAGAGAGAGATAATACATTTACAATAGAATTCAACACTTCCACTTTCTAGATTCATCTCTACATGAGATCAGTTGAAGACATTCTACTTCAATTGATTCTCCAAGGTGAATCCTTCACCTATCATTGTGCTGCATCTCATCCACATGATGCACCTCACCCTGCCACACCATGCTACACTCATCATCATAGTGTTGGACCTAATGACCATGCTATGCACTTCATGTTGTTGTTGCTGTTACTGTGCTACTCCAATCATTGAGCTACTTTCATCATGGATCTGTACCGAATGTTTCACTCATTATTGATCTTCACTCAATGTTGCACTCATCACTGATCTGCACTCCTCGTGCTGCACCATGTTGATCTTGCACTATGCTACACCCAAATGCATGTTGCACACATCACTAATCTGCACTCCTCATGCTGCACCATGCTGATCTTACACTATGGTGCATCCAAATGCATGTTGCACACATCATTGATATACACTCGTCATGCTGCACCATGCTGAGCTTGCACTATGGTGCATCCAAATGCATGATGCACACATCATGTTGCTGCACCATATCATCTTGTTGTTGCACTAGCTGTCTCTACTTCATGAAATTGGACTTAGTGAATAATAGTTTGCAGGTGTCATCATGATGACTAGTTAGGTCACCAAGCGATCTTCCAAAAGTCATAAAAACAACATAAGACATCTCTTGGGATATCCTGCTAATCTGGGCATATAAATAAGCCCTCAAACATTCATAAACAAACCTTAATTGTGGTGTTATGGCCTGCGGCCTAACACATAGTCTCCCTGTAGCTTCTAGGTAGCAAAAACATTATACTTGTTCCTCCAACAAACCTGATCTAGAGCTGCTCTAACTCGACCCTCCTACAGTAAGAAAGCGCAGACAAAACGATGCATAAACCCTTGCCTAGGAACAATCTTCTTTCATGATGTTAACAAAATTATTCTTGTTGCGTTTAGGGCACTTTTTCTATGGCCTAGGGTCAGTGAATGGATGCATATTATGGCTCCTCAAATGAGCTGCTAAGTATTCTTCATTTGTTGCATATAAGGCCTCCATAGACTGCGTCTTTAGGTTTCTTTATTACTGCGGCTTTAGGGATCCCTTGACAGTGAATTAGGGCTCCTTTATGATTGCATATTAATATCTCTTGGATAGCACATTAGGACCTTTCTAAGCTTCGGATTGCGGCCTTCTTCTAGATCTTAGTTGAGCCTCCTTTATACAGCATATGTAGCTTCCCCTTGACTGCGGCTTACTATGTATAGGAGCCTCGCTCTTGTCATTGGCTAGGACTTCTTAAGATCTCGGATAAGCCTCCTCTATATAGCATATAGGAGCCTCCTTCAACTGCGAATATAGGGGTGCATTAGACCCTCTTTCACTGTGGCTAGGGCATGGCTAGATCCCCTTCAACTGCGGCTAGGTGTTCCTCCCTTCAACTATGTCTAGGGCATCTTGACTTGTTGTGTAGAATCCTTTCTTCACTGCATTAGAATATCCTCCATGATAGTGTTAGGATCTAGGGCATCCTCTAGGGCAGGGTATCCTCTTTAGATCTCTCCTCCCACCAAAACCCAAAGACAAGTGGAGAGGAAGAGATCACTAAGAGGATGTGTGTCCAAATGACTTTCAAGGCACCTCTATTTATACTAAAATGTTGAGCACAAGTGGGGTTTATTTGGTTGTTGGCTAACCTTTATGAATTGTCCCATAACACAAATAAATTCATATCTCCATAAACCCTCATCAGAATCAAAATCTCTTTAGATCAATCCTGCACCTCTCGATGAGAGGGATCTAAGAAAAATATCAGTTGCTATTAATAAGATGACCCACATGGAGTTTGGCACTAGTTACCAATTTTAACACTCCCTCTCAACTAGGGATAACTCCATCCATTGATCCATATTTCCAACTGTACCATCTCTGCCATCAGTTCCCTACACTGCTCTACTAGACCATGAAGAAGAAGAATTGATTGAGAATGTTTCATACCATTCTCTACTAACCCAAAGTCAGTTTCATCTAAAGAGAGTGTTTCATATCACTCTTACTAACCCGAAGTCAATTTCATTGATCCTGGATCAATATCACAAGAGAAGGTCTCAAGCCACTCATACTGATCCCTGATCAGTTGGAGGTCATCCTAGCATAGGGAGTACGATAGATACAATGATGTGTCCATCGATAATACTACTATGATTCCTAACCTCATTTCCCTACTCATTGATCATATGAGAGGTAATTCCCATGAGTCCTAGACTACATGGGTAGGATGCCTCAATAAGAGAACTAATCATCCTGTCCCATAGGAGAACGAATCATCCTAAATCATAGGAGAACGAATCATCCTGTCCCAAAGTTGCCTCAGGGTATCACAGGGGAAGGTTGAACATTTCACCCTATACATAGCACACCACCAGGGGAGGGTGAGTTTCCCTATGGTCGTATGTCACTCCAGTAAGTACCCCAAGCCCCCCAGTGCTCCCAAAGCTCAGTGCATGCAACATGCAATACCCTTATAAGAAGGTCTCTCAACAACTCCAAGTCGTTCGAGAAAGTCATAGATTTGACCTTTCCCCGGGGCTTTGAAAAAACATATGCGACCTGTACATCATTCTCAATGCGATGGAGCCTCCTTGCTCATCGACTTACCATATTCTAGATAAGGTAGTATCTGATGTTTATCCACTGGAGCAATCAACGAATATGAAATTCCTCAACAATCGAAGCCCCCCTTGGTTGTCACAAAGAATCACAGTGGTATTCATCATGTGTACAAACATCTCACTGAAGAGCTTCTGCAACCAGGAAACTTCACACGAGATCATACTCGTATCTATGTATTCGGTGTCGGCAATGCTTATAGCATTCGACTTCTACCTCCTACTCATCCATGATATCGAATTAGAATCCAAAACTGAGAAGTGCTCTAGTGATCCTCCACACTGCTTGCCCAGTCAACATTCGAATAAACATGTAGCTTCACATTTCCGACAGTGTATCTCAATCCATGAGAGATTGTGCCCTGAAGATATCTCAGAAGATTCTTGGCACCAATCTAGTGAGGCTCAACCAAAATATGAGCCCAACATGCTAACTGCAAAACATATATCTGGACGGAAGTTCACTAAGAACATCAATGCAAATGAGTTTATGAGACTCATAGGCGTTTCCCAAATCTGGTCTGGGATCACTACCATATAAATTCTGAAAGTTAATATCCTAGAGGTAGTCACGGGCTTGCAGTTTACCATTTCACATCTGGAATCCAACTCCCTCTTACTTCTGCAAATGAGAGGGTCTGCACCTATCAAAAATAGTTCATCATCAGAAGGTGCTGGTATGAGAGGTCTATCATCCACAACCTTCAAGAAAAGGTTTGGACTGGTTTCACTCCTAGTGAATCTCAGCTTCATCAGACAACTACCAATCCTCTCATACTATGCCCGGGGTGTTTTGCTTCAAGCAATAGAGGTATTTCTTCCACCTGCATATATGATATTCTCGATCATGAATCTCAAACCCCTAGGGTTGTTCCAAACCTATCGACCTGCTATATGAGGGGAATGGTCCCCTTGTAATACTTTCCTTCGGTACATCTTAGACATGTACCTTCATGCTCCTTTTGAATTCAAGCATCCCTGTCACTATCTGACTCACATTGGGTAGGGCCCCATAATAAGTAGACCTTCGGTCCTATAGATGAGATGTGTCAACTAACATGGTTCCCAATGGACCATCCTACAACTTAGTACAAATTTCCAATCCTGAACCCATGAGTAAAAGCATATTTGAAAATTTTATTTTCATACACATACCTTTCCATATATGAATGCCACCTCGTAACCTTTGACTTCCATTGTTGAAATGGACGCCAGGTTCTTCTTACGATCAGGTACATAAAAGAGGTTTTATAAATGAATCGATTTACCCTCATTCAATAGAGGGGTAATGTTTCCTACACCCTTTCCAGGATAGGTGGCATCGGCTCTAGGTATAATCCCACGATTGTTTCCATCTCTACGAAATTAGAGAGAGTACCCTTCTATCTGTTGAAGTGATTTGGAGCACTACAATCAATAAGCTAGATTCCCAAAGAATCTGAAGGAGAGGGCTAATACAAGATAACACTTCTTTATCTTATTAGAAACAACATTTGATTCTTCATACCTAGGGTTCCTTTCTTTCTTGAAGATTCGGTCGTTTCCTTGATGACCTATATTACCTGTCATTCCTCTGATCATTGAAGATGTCCCTGGAATGAATTTTATCATCATCAAGTGATGTGTCCCTGCCTTTCAGACACTCCTTTGCATAATGGTCGAACTTACAAACAAGGCATCTACCTTTCTTTCCACCCTTAGATCCAAACTTCCCAATGAAGTGATCTTTTAGGTAGGCTATCCAAAGCTTCTATCAGAAAGGATGCTTCACTACCCTGTTAGTTTATCAACCAAAATTGAATGGATGCCACAACGCCCAGTTCAAGCCACAACTTGTCCTAGCACCACTCTAAAGTGTTCTCAAGAAACAAACTGAAGGTCACTCCAACCACCCAGAAGAATAGGTAGATCACATTTCACAATTTTTAGACTAGATCCCCTTGTGCCCTAAATCAATATATGAAGATAGTAAATAAGAGAATGTTTCTATGCTCAAAATGAATATCCTATAAAGTCCTACAACTACACTACTAATCACACTATATAATGTTGTTCAACCTACACAACCTTGATCAATCTAACTACTGCACTGTCCAACTATTGATCACTGCACAATTTTATCCAACTGATCAATGTCCAAGCTATACCAAACAAATCAACCTGCAACAGTTGTTGTACCACACTACTCATGTAAGGATAAACATCATATGATCATGACATAGTTAACATATCACATTTCCACATTGTACCAAATTGAAAATGTTGTTGCAACTATCCGACACTGCTATCAAACAATGACATAAACCAAAGTGCCTAAGGTCATCCCTATGAATTGCTACCAATGCTCTCAAACTCTGCCGACAAAGAGCCACCAAGATATAACATATCACATTGTCACATTGTACCAAACTGCAATTTTTTTTTGCAGCCATCCAACACTGCTATCAAACAATGACATAAACCAAGGTTCCTAAGTTGTTCCTATGACCTGCTACCAATGCTCTCAAAATCTACCAATAAAAAGCTACCAACACATATCTTTTCACCGTTGATCACTAGTCATACACTCCTATCCATCATCACGTCAATATGCTATAAAATAAGATGATATTTCCCTCAAGGGTCTGCTACCCTGTAAGGCCATGATTATGTCACTAATACAGTACACCCTCTATTACTATAAGACACCTAATACAATTTCTTAGGTCATCACGGTCTAAGTCAAATTTCACTTTCTAAGTCATGTCAGGTTAAGGACAAAATATTAACTCATTGTCAATGTCATATTTAGATGTCAAGTCAGGGTGTCATAATAGTTAATCAGGTCAATTCAATTTACTGCTAATGAATCACTTTTAATTAAAGTCACTATAACTACACATGAACATAGGAATATTATCATATCGTTTTAAGGTTGCATTACTTAGTCAATGTCAAGTCATTGGTAGGCATGTAGGTCTAAATATAAGATCAATGTCAAGAGTCATGTCACTCTCAAGTTATCCTTATCGTACAATATTGTTGTAGGTGGGAATACAGTCAACAAAGTACGAGAATTTTCTACTATTGTTAATATCATTGTAGTATTTAAGACACTTGCATTATTGCAAGGTCACATAGGGTAAGTGTTATGGCATGATAATCAATTTTCACTATACTTTGATTCAGAATTGTAATGAGAGGTTTATCAACAAGGTGCTAAACCAATCATTGGCTTAGTGAATTTGATTCCTGAAGTTACTTACTGATATGCAAAGAAATTACTGTCACTGTATTATGGTGAAATTCAATGTCATATATTGAAAAGGGCACCAAGAAATAAAACAATTATGTAGTCACCATTTTCTTGTGCATAGGTTATGTTCTAATTGGAGGGCCGAGACTAGGCTTATAATCTGGAATTTTTTTGTGCCCTGTTAAATGGTTTCCTATTAAATCAAAACCTAATTACACGAGTATAATAACATAGATACCAACCATTTTTGTTGCCATAGAGACAACCCTATCTTTGCTGACCGAACTAAAAAAACATAGTTCAGAGGTCTTGTAGAGTGATTAAAAATAAAACTTATATTTAAAGTAACCCTAGAACAATATTACTAATTGATCTGTAAATGGACACTTAGGCTTCCTGTCTAACTTACAAGAACCTCTCCCACTTCCAAAGCTTAAATATTCCCAAGTATTTATGGTTAACCAATGCGAAATTAAATATGTGGTTGAAAATAAGGTGTATGTTGGTGTTTGTTTTTAAACTGTTTATGTGTTTTAAGTTTATCTTCTTGAACTGATATAAGACATATAACAACAACTAAAATAGTAGATACAATGCAACAATAAACACACACATAGAACAACAATATTAATTTGGAGTTCACCCAAGACTCTTGAGCTACGTCTCCTTGAGCTCTAGTCAACTCAACTAGGCTCTCTGGGATTATGTCTAAGTTCTTTCACAAGCTCCATGCTCAACTCCACCGGTTTACATAGAACACAATGGGTTTAGAACACCATCTTTTCTCATGGCCCTGAAGCTCGCGGCTTTCTGGCTCCAGGCTCTGGCTCTGGCTTTGGCTCTAGCACTTGGCTCTGGCTCTAGCTCTTCTACTCTGGTTTCTTTGGCTCTGTCTTTGGCTTTCTACAAATTTCAGCTCTCTGGCTTTTCACTTGACCTCAAAGTGAATCCAAAGACTTCCTCAGCTACTTTACACATTAGCTTTTTGCTCCCTCTCTTTCTTGCTTCTCTCTCCTCCTCAATTGAACTCTCTGCCTCCTTTGAGGTACTTTTCCAACTTTTTGGCTACCCCAGTTGTTTCTCTGCTATTCATTATCCCTCTGCGGCTCTACAGATCCTCTGATCTCTGTTAGCTAGACTAGCCATCTAACTCTATAGCTTCGTGGCTTTAAAATGCATTAGTGCCTGTAAAAATAGCTGCTTGCAGCATGGCATGATGTTTAGGAGTGGTTAAAGAGGTTTCGAGGCCTTCTCATAGGCAAAAACTGAAAAATTGAGAAAACCCCATTACATAGAGAATTTCTGCAAAATACACTATCGGGCGTGATTTTCGAACTTGAAATCCCATTCAGTCGCCCCTAAAATCCCTATCGAGTCCACCAATAGGCGTTATATTGCATGGCTAATCATTTTGGGTAAAATCCCAAATACATGGGAAAACATTCAAAAACCCGACAAAATCCTTTTTATCAAACTTCAAATTATATTGAAGTTGCCCTAAAATCATGTCGCGTCTGCCTATGGCTGCTATTGCAATCCCCACTATTGATCTGTGGGATCTTTGATCAATGGTTGATATCCAATTTTGAATTGCTTAAGAGTAGGGAGGTTACCTGCATGAAAAGGCAGTGTTCCTCTCTCCTCCGCCAACCATGTGTCGCCCAGTGTGTGGGCTCAGGCAGAGCCAGCCCAATATCGCTTTCTGCCTGAGGCCCGCTCGAAATCTCGCCTTTATGAAACTCAAATTTTATGAATCATGCCTATAATCCCCCTTTAGGTCTAGCTTTTTCGCTTCGGGAAATTTGCTTTGTATTTCGGTTTTTACACTGAAACACACTTATACACAGAAACCTGACATATATCGAATCTCAAAGTTTATAGTGTCGAGCGTATAAAATCCATCGGGTCGGGCATTATCACCCCTTTTACATCGCTACGAGGCAACGTTGCGATGCGATATATCACAATCGCAAGCCGCATTGGCCCAAGGGTCCGTCCTTTGCCTCATGGCACCTCCGACACCGATCTGCTTATATCGGCGATTGCAATATCGCATCGGACCAGGGTCCTTGCCTTAGGTTATGTGCACAAACCTGCCTCTGACTCGATATGTTGGGGATCGACAATTGGGGGTTTCTCCTTTTTCTGCTTAAGTCTATCTTTTGGATATCCTCCGATGCAATTTCCCTTTATAAGGGTTTTTGGGCCCATTTTAGTGGATTTTTCCTCTTTTTCCAAAGAACAGAGAGAAACTTCTTTTTGTGATAACTTCTACATCCTAAGTCCATTTTAGCCCATTCAAGTTGTAGTAGATTCAAGAGGAAAAGATCTCTACAATGGGGCTATTTCCAGGAACTTCCTTGGACTTTCATTTTCCTCTGTGAGGAACACTTAGACTTAGAAGTCTATCCGAAATCCATTTTGGATGACACCTTCCCATTAAAAGAACTTTTGGTCTCCAAAAGACTGATATACTGATCTGAACAGTAGATGAGAGTAACAACACCCTCTTCTTTCAGCCTCCATACACTTTCCTTTCATAGTGCCTATAAACCAAAGCCTTTTACCACTCTCCTTCCTGGGTGTGTTGGTCCTCCTGGGAAGAATTGTCTTCCTCCTTGCCTTCCTACAGAACTCCTGCTAAGATGGTTACATAAGGTTGTTTGAACTTCTCTGCCTTGATCATTGATCCAAGGTGGCTCAAACAAATGTGAAGTACACCTGCTCCACAAAACGCTCATTTGTACCTGTTTGAAGAGCTATCAACAACAATTGTTAACAACAACAGGAATACAGACAACAACTGGATGGACTAAACTCCTGCTTCAACAAAAGAAACAGATTTCACATCTTGTGAACACCTCCATGTCTTACATATGCATACAAATGATGGATTAGACAACAAGCTCGCAAAACATGCCTTTAAAACAAATGACCCTTCAAGTCAAGAATGTAGAAGAAGACCATTAGGACTCTTTTTCAAAATATGAAAAACTTCATCATTATCTCCATCTTGGAGGCCAAATCAAATTCTCTCAAGTTAACATTGCATGCATGTTACAACAAAGCAATCAACCCTTCAATTTAATTACACATACATGTTCAAAAACAAGGAAATCATCAACATCCCTGTGTTCATGCATATTACGCTCATGCATGCATTTCATCCTTCAAAATTCGCTTAAGCACATTGTACTTTCAAAGCTGAAATGAAATGAAATGTTGCAGCAAAAAAGTGGGTCTCCTACTCAACTCCTCCATTCACCTACTTGGTAAAATCCGACAACTTGCATCTCGTCAACAAAGGCATGCAAATAGATGCATCAATAGACATGCAATCTTATTTGGATAAGAATTCTAACCATTTCTTACTAATCCCTTTCAAAGGTGCTACCTTTTTCTGCACATCAACATCAACATGTGAATCATCCTGAGACACATCATTCATGGAATCTTCCTTTCCATTTCTGCCATTTTCTATTTCCACCTTCTTCAGCTTTTGTGGAAGCATTGTTGGATTCAGAGTCCAACACTTTTCAGCAAGATGCCCTTTCTTATGGCAGTAAGTGCAACATATGTGCATCCTCTTGACAACATGATTTACCTTGTCCAATGGACCTTTGGCTTCTTTCTTCTTTTCCTTTAAAAGTTTCCTGTATGTGGTCATTCTCTGCCAACATCCAGAAACATTATGGTTATCCAAACCACAAAAGGAACATGCAATTCTTTTCTCATACGTATGTGGAAATTTATCATGCTTTACAAAATCAAAAGGAGTGTGTTTAGAACTAGATTTATACCTGCCTCTTTCACTTTTATTGCCTTCATGAGGAGGTGAAGCAAATGAAGAAGTGGATCCCTTTGGAACACCATCAATCTCCTCCAGGCTTTCAGAGTTTCCACAACTCTCTGATTCAAGTGTGTGCTTCTAAATACTTGCATCCTACAAATGATTTTTCAAGCCATTGCGTTCCTCCTGAATACAATCTTCAGACTCTGCAATGCAACTCCTTCCTGGAGCTATTTCAATGGCCTTCATGGCAGCTTTGGAATTCTCTCCATAAGACTGTCCATAGCCAAGACCCAAATACTTAGGCCTTTCCTCAAACATTATTGGCTCAACAATACCTTGTGCATGTCTGCCCAAGCCTTTTCCTTCATAGCCCATCTTGGACATTAGCTTGGAACCGATGTCTTTGGTATGCTTTTCAAAAGAACCAATATAAGCATTTTTAGAAGAATTTGAAGACAAACTAGAATGATTTACTTCTTCTTCAAGCTGATACTTGACCAAGGTTTATTTAGCAACAAAGATCTGTGACTCTAACTCATGCAACCTTTTCAGGTTTATATTTGCAATATGAAGTTGCCTTTCCATTTCCTACAATTTGTCAGAAATCATCTGCTTCTCTTCCTTTACAGAATCCAACTGCTCTCTAAGTATGTTTTTCTTCCTTCCATTCACATACATTTCCCTCACCATATCCATCATGGTGGACAAGTCTTGCTTCATGTATTAATCAAAGGATCTTGTGATGAAGGGGGAATTTGAGGACTCACTTGTAGAAGTTGTCATTATGCAAATGAACAAAAGAACTTCAACAAGAATAATAAAGAGCTTATTCAGCAACCTTTTGCAACAAACCTCTTGTGCTTCAAGGATTGCCTTTAGGTCCTTTGGGATGAGAAGAATTCCTTCAGCCCTTTATCCTTCTTGTCCTTCCTAGACTGAGCTATCGATAGCTTTCCCTTCACCTCTACAAACTCAGAAAATAGTCTGTTTGCATCAAGCATATAATCAATCAGACAATCAATCCTTGACTGCCCAAACACCTTTCAGAAAAGTAATCTTTGCCCTGTCAATCAAGCATTCTGATATAACCTTCTTTGAAGGTGGGGTTAATCAATCTCAGCTCTAAGACCACCTGATCTGTAAATGGACACATAGGCTTCTTGTCTAATTTACAAGCACCTCTCCCACTTCCAAAGATTAAATATTCCCAAGTCTTTATAGTTAATCAATGCGGAATTAAATATGTGCTTGAAAATAAGGTGTATGCTGGTGTTTGTTTTTAAACTGTTTATGTGTTTTAAGTTTATTTTCTTGAACTGATATAAGACATATAACATAAAATAAAACAACACATACAATGCAGCAATAAAACACACACACAAAACAACAATATTAATTTGGAGTTCACCCAAGACTCTTGGGCTACGTCTCCTTAAGCTCTAGTCAACTCGACTAGGCTCTCTAGGATTATGGTCTAAGTTCTTTTACAAGATCCACGCTCAAATCCATTGGTTTACACAAAACACAATGATTTCAGATTACCATCTTATTCCTTGGCTCTGAAGCTCTCGGCTTTCTGGCTCTCGCTCTGGTGCTTGGCTATAGTTCAGGCCCTCGGCTCTAGTTCTGGCTCTTCTGCTCTGGCTTCTTTGGCTCTGTCTTTGGCTTTCTGCAACTTTCAACTCTTTGGCTTTTCAGTTGACCTCCAAGTGACTCCAAAGACTCCCTCAGTTGCTATGTGCATTAGCTTTTCTCTCCTTCTGCTCTCTTGCTTCTCCCTCCTTCTCAATTGATCTCTCTGCATCCTTTGAGGTACTTTTACGGCTTTTTGGCTACCCTAATTGTTTCTCTATGATTCATTATCCCTTTGCGGCTCTGCGGCTTCTCTGCTCTCTGTCAGTTAGACTAGCTATCTGGCTCTGTGGCTCCGTGGCTTTAAAATGAATCATTGCTTGTAAAAACACCTACTTGCAGCGTGGCATGATGTTCAGGAGCAGTTACAGAGGTTTCAGGGCCTTCTCATAGGAAAAAACCCAAAAATTGAGAAAATCCCATTACACATAGAATTTTTGCAAAATACACTATTGAGTGTAATTTTCGGACTTGAAATCCATTCAATCGCCCCTAAAATCCTTATCGGGTCTGTCATTAGGCGTTATATTGCATCGCATAAGCAATTTGGGTAAAATCCCAAATACATGGGAAAACATTCAAAAACCCGAAAAAATCCTTTCTATAAAACTTCAAATTATATCGAAGTCACCCTAAAATCATGTCGCATCTGCCTTTGGCCACTATTGCAATCCCCACCGTTGATCTGTGGGATCTCCGATCAATGGTCGATATCCAATTTCGGGTGGCTTAGGAGTAGGGAGGTTACCCGCTCGAAAAGGCAATTTTCCTCTCTCCTCCGCCAGCCATGTGTCGACCAGTGTGTGGGCTCAGGTGGAGCCAGCCTAATATGGATTTCTGCCTGAGGCCCACTTGAAATCCCGCCTTTACGGAACTCAAATTTTATGAATCGCACTTATAATTCCCCTTCAGGTCTGGCTTTATTACTTCGGGCAATTTCTTTTGTATTTCAATTTTTAATCCGAAACGTGCTTATACACAGAAACCCGACATATATTGGATCTCAACATTTATAGTGTCACGCATATAAAATCCATCAGGTTCGGCATTATCACCCCTTTTACATCGCTACAAGGCGACGTTACAATGTGATATATCGCAATCACAAGTCGCTTTGGCCCGGGGGTCCATCCTTTGCCTCGTGGCATCATCGAAGTCGATCCACCGATATCGGTGATCACAATATCACATCGGCCCAAGGTCCTTGCCTTAGGTTATGTGCACAAGCCTGCCTCTGACCCGATATGTCAAGGATCGATAATCAAGGGTTTCTCCCCTTTTCGCTTAAGTCTGCATTTTGGATCTCCTCCAATGCGATTTCCCTTTATAAGGGTTTTTTTGCCCATTTTAGGGGATTTCACCTCTTTTTCCAAAGAACAGAGGGCAACCTTTTTTTGTGATAACTTTTGCATCCTAAATCCATTTTAGCCCATTCAAGTTGCAGTAGATTCAAAAGGAAAATATCTCTGCAATGGGGCTATTTCCAAGCACTTCCTTGGACTTTCATTTTACTCTGTGATGAACACTTAGACTTAGAAGTCTATCCAAAATCTATTTTGGATCACTAACACAACTCAAAAAAATTATCTCAAAATAATAACAACAACCACTAAACTTTAGCTCTAACTGACTTGAAAATTGACATTATACTAGACCTAAACTAGGCTTGACAAAACCACAAAACAATCCTAGGACGAGCCCTAGAAAGACACATGTTTGAGTCCAAAAAGGAAACCGCAGATTCGAATGGTAGACACAGGTCTGATACTTACTTAACAAAGTGATCAAGGAAGATATGCAATGATGAATAGTGAACCCCAAACAAGATAACAATCTCAATAAAATTAGTTCCAAAATACAAAATAGAAATCTGAAATGAATCTCGAGTTGGGAATAATACTGGGGGGGTGAATCAGTATTTACAAATCAATAACTTTTTCATATCATAACTAGATTTATATACACTACTTCAGTGAAGGGAACTCACATGTGCACGCAACTGTTCTTAAGGAAACCTGCGTATATATAGTTAACTTATGCTTCAGTTAATTCATCATGTGTTGATTTTTAATTAGTGCATCAGTGCTTTATTAAACATTAAACAGTAACCATGTGCAGTAATAACAGAACAAACCATCACACAAAAGAAAACATATGAAAACCAAGATTTAAGGTGGAAACCCAATGCGGGAGAAAAACCACTTTCTGTTGTTGTCTATGTCTTTTTTTAATATAAAGAATAATCTGTTTACAATCTTGTACTAGTGCAAACTCATACCAGTATGAAGGCACCCACCTGCAGAAGGCTACAACCTATTCTCATTCTCCAGCTTCTACTAGAAGGGAGCTACAACCCCCTAGCTCTTGTACTAGACGATATGTTTAATAGTATGTAGGCATCGGCCTACAGAAGGCTACAACCTTCACTCGTTCTCCAACTGTTACTCGAAGGGAGATACAACCCCCTGATCAAATCACCAGCCACTACTGGTAGGAAGCTTCAACTTCCTTACTGAAGGCTCCAACCCTCATTATCCTCCAGGGACCACGTTTCATAAATTTTCATACTAGATACTCTTGGTACACAACAACACAATATGTAAGCCACGTTTCATCAAATTTTCACACTGGACCTATCAGTAACATTGAAGCTCAAAATCAGTCACCACTACAATACATCTATCAAATACAGCTACATCAACCAATCATTGAAACCCAATCATCAATCTCTGATATAACTGAAACTCAATCATCACTTTCTGAATCAACCAATCCTTGAACCTATGACATAATTGAGTCAAACAATCACTGAACCTATGACACAATTGAATCAACCATTCATTCAAAACCCAATCAACTGATATTTATTCAAAATACAACCAATCAACTGGAACAGTCAGATCACAGTAACCATAACACAATTTTGAACCCATAATACTGCATCAACAACCAGAACTAACTGTAACCTCAGAAATCATATGGTAGAATGTATACGCTACTTCAATGAAGCCAAGCTGTGTGAATACGCTACTTCCTTTAACAAAACTTGCATATACCTTCAACATTACTAAATCATAAAAACCTCTGATTCAAAACCGTACCAACCAGTAACAATATGAAGATCTACTGTCAAATTATAGATATCTAAATAGACAGTAGCAAACATCACCCTTCTCACTTAATCAATCAATTAGTCAGAATCAATCTCCTTATGCATTCAATTCTACTTTTAGATCTAAGAAGACATCATTGATAGACAACAATAAAACAACAACACTAATCAGATAGATCAGCCATCTCTGAACAATAGGATTTTCTTTTGCATACGCTACTTGGAAGTGTCGAACCAATGTGTATACGTGCCTTCACCAAGGCGAACCAGTGTACAACTCTACAGATAAAAACTTATAACTTCATAGTTATTCCATTCTTCAAATATACCCATATCATAGCATTTAAAGCAAAAAACATTTGTTAGCACTTAGATCTAGCCTATCCATTATCAGATCTCATAATGATAATTCATTATGATCCTGATTCATCATTAGATCTCATCCATCATCAAACACTCAAGTGCATACTTAGTGTAGATCAAGAAAAGAATCAGAAACCCATAGCATGCATAATTGGTTTTGATATAACACTTCATAAGATATTCATTACATATGCACTTAGCCCTTTGATCTTCTCCTCCTTATATAGTTTTAGCCTTTCTCAATACCTCAAACCAAAACAACACTTAGAACCTGTGGTATTCTTAGATGGGATCAAATAATCATTTTTTCACTCAATGGTGTGGGCTAATACCATGGTATTGACCCTTGGTATTCTTTCACCTTAATTTTGTTAATTTTTCATCCCATACCTACTTTTCCTCTTGTGAAAGTGCATGCATACATGTATTCTCTTTTTGCACAGTGAACCCGTGTGTATACAGTCTTTTTGTGCAGTGAACCCGTGTATACAACTTAACATACCTAAAAACATCCTTTTTCTTCAACTTCTTGATTCCGATATGTAGTCCTTTGTTCCAACATCTTGTTCTTCTGTACCATTGCCTTGCTATCTCTGAATTGACCTGTTATAATGTGATTTTCCATCACACATTACTTCTGAACTGATTTCTCTGAACTGCCCTGCTGTTTGTCACATTTGTAAACACAAATGCCATGCATTTTGTCACATCTGTAAACACAAATTCCATGCATTTTTTTACATCATGTTTATACTTTTATCAATTAGTTCATTCATCAAATATCAAGGACAACACACACTAAAAATCTCCCTATATCAAACCTTTGACCATTATTCTCTTCCATCATTCTATCATCTCTAACCTGTAGATTCATCTTTGTTCCATCATTCTGTCACCTCTGATCTATCCTGTAGATTCATCTCATTTCCATATACTTGTTCTACTACAAGTGGGTTTCCATCAAGTACAACACATGCATCATAATTCCAACAATCTCCCCCTTTGGACTTGATGGCGACTATTTTGATTTTTGGTCACCACAACCTATAAATAAAATTAATACAACAAGCTACTTTCCAAACACCAAGCTACTCTCCCCCTTTGACATCAAGGGAAAAAGGTTGACCAATGTAAAAATGAATGCTTCCAAATCTGATCTACTAAATATGAACATTGATCATGCTCCCCCTATGCACATGTTGGATTATCTGATCAAACTCCCCCTTAGTACATGCTAAGATGCACTATACCATCCATGCTCCCCATGAGCATATGCAGTCTGTAGAAATAATTTTCAAAAGAATAACATGAATCTATAATGACCTTCCTATGACCAATAAATCATACATACATTAATCACCCAATCAAGTGGCTATATACCAAATGACTCATCCACCCAACCAAGTGGAGATATACCAATTGTTTATACATGAGTAAAATATAGCAATTATTACATCATCCTTCCCATGCATAGTGGGGGTACAAGTTATATCATATGTCATTACAAATAGACTATGACAGAAAGAGACATATTACACCATTGATCTCTTCATGACCTTTAGATCAAATACATGACATTTATAACAAAGACCAAATATCTAAACAATAGCATAATAGTCATCAACAACTAGCATCCATCATATATGATCTGCACCATAAGCATCTGTCAGCAGCATCCAGAACAACAACCTATATATGTCCATCATTAGTTTGCAAGATAAGACAATGTGCCTTTAATATCATCAACCTGTGACAAAATATGTTGTAGATGGATATCAACTCATCCTCTTGATCTCATGAAGATCAAATTACTCTGTTTCCTTAGTAGAAAGAGACTTATAAGAAATTTCCATGAATCAACTAAGCATATGTCATATTTCCAATAATTCACAACATATCATATGTATTTGAAAACACCATAGTCATCATCCATGACTATACCATCATCATTGTACCAAGAACTAACAACCCTCAATATATCAGCGATGTATCTTCACTATGGATTTTTCAACATCCACATCTGATAAGCATAAACCATGATAATCAACATATGTGAGAATCAAACTTATCATCATTATGTGATGAAGTAAGCCATGTCTCCAAATAGCCATGTCTTCAAATAGATATGTCTTCATGAAACCTACAATAACACCATTTTCTTGGCCAACCAACATTATTTACCAATGTGTAATTTAAGTAATCATCCATGTATTAACATAATATGTGTCCATCATAGAGATATAAATATGTATCTAGCAACCCATGAGCTCATAGTCATTTGTCAAACTTTCTTGATACCATCAAGAGAAACAATCCTCGACCAACATACCATGTGAGGGCCAAGAACTATGGGAATCCTGCACCATAACTGAACCATATGAACTTTATGCATCTTTGAAGGCATGATGACAGTAGTATAAAAGAAATGAGTGACACTTATCATCATCGAATAATGACGTTGTGTACTCAAGCTTTGTTCTTCTCCTTGAACTTATGAAGATCACCATGTAAACAACATACCATATGCATCATCAAAAGATTCATCCACAATCATCCATAAATCTGATTTGAATATCAACTATGTGTCTCAAGCAATAAGTATCATCTGAGATTTCATCATGGGAAACTCATGACTGCAGCATAGCATGATCTATCATTTAAATACTTCAACAACATAATCATACTCACCATTGATAAGAATCGTTATGTACCAAGGACTTCTAAACATAATGCCAACAATGCATCATTAGAAGCATAACATATTCTCCCCCTGAACCTGTGCCAACTATCCACTGTTAGATCTGATCATTGCATATATCAGTAAATATCATCATCAACTAGTTATACATCAAGTCATCAACTACTTATGAGGGTCAAAATCACTTCTATGTAACATCCACAAATTGTAGTCATCAATCAATCAGAACCATATCAGACTTGTTTTTCTGAGTCTGTCTTACTCCTACATCAAACCAACATATACGCGATTGTGCAGCTTCTAAATCGCATATATACATGACTTGTCTTCATGATAACTGCGTATGAAATTTCATACTGAGCTATGCCACGTTTTTATGACTATAATTCCTTCTTCTTCCATACCTTGGAGTGTGATGAGGTTTTCTCCTTTTGGTATGTTGGCCGATATTTTCTCCTATATTCTTTTGTTATATGCCCAAACTTGTTACAAGTATAACATATTATATGTTTCATATTCCTTCCAAAGCAATCAATGGGTTTATGAGCAAACATATTGCAAGAAAAACAATATCCCTTAAAATACCTAGAAGCTGATGATCTTTCTGTGTGATGGTTATTAGCTTGAACCATTCTACTTTTGCATCTCGCTGCAACATGCCCAAAATTATGCAATATAAAACATTTAACAGTATTCATCAGAGGAAAGAATTGATTAACACTTCCATGGTTAGGAGTAAATTATTTTCTTTGAAGACTTTCTTTCCTTGGTTGTTGATGGGGTTGACCTCTTATCTCCTTGTTGAGAATTTCAGAATTTGCATTAGAGTTCCTTTCTTCAGTTTGTGAGCTAGATTCACCTCTAATAGTTTCATGAAAACCAAGACTGGATTTGATGGCAGGAGACCTTTGACTACTAGGAATATCAGCCAAAATCTTAGTACTATCTTGAAATCATAAAAGTTTATCATTTTCTTCTAATTTACCTTTTAGGATATTTACCTCAACCTCATATTTCTCTTCATTTTCCAGATACTGCTTCTTCATGATTTCTTCAGCTTTTCTTCCTTCTTCCACTTGTTTTAATTTGATAGTGTCATTTTCTTGTTCTTCATCTGCTTGAGGTTGTTCTTCATTCTGCTTATTTGAATTTTGAAGATCTTTTAGAGAGATGATATCATCTTCAAGACTTTCATAGCAACTGGATTTTTCTATAAGTTTCTTGATTATGGTATCCTTTTCATTTACTTCATTTCTCAATGATGTCACTTCATCCTGCAACCTTTGACATTGATCTTCCTTTTCCTTGTACTGCTTCCTTACTTTGTTTCCTTCCTCCGACTAGGTTTTTAACCTAGTGTTGTAGCGGCTACAACCACCCTCCAAAATTTTGGCCAGCACCAATTTCGGAGCCTCCCTTGTGAGTTTCACTTGATGAATGCACACACGTGGGTTCACTCATGAGCTCCTGTGAGTCCTCGTAGTTACCTTGCTTGTTCATTTCATTCAAGTTTCTGCATGCTGGTGTCTAATTCACGCTTGCGACCATGTTCTGGTTATGCTCTAATTCTTCGCTTTGTATGTGCTTGTTTTGTTCGCTATGAAAGCATCTGTCGCACTCAAACAAAGAGTCACGTTCATGTCGTGCAAGCATCATCTCGATCAATGAATGGTCAATCATGAGTGTTGCGCTTGTCACTTTCTTTGTCGGTCAGTCATGTTGAACATGTGTGTCTAGATGGTTTGAGTCATTTCATTTTCAAGTCATGTGAGTGTGTGTTTGCATGATCACCTATGTATATTTCAATTTTTCACACACTTAGTCATTTTTTCTGAAGTCCCGATGACCAGAATCCCCTCTAATAGTCGAACCATCACCCCACCATCGACTCAATCGACTGTCAACCAAAACATTGCAGAAGCACCAAACTAGTCTTTTCAAGTTGCACTACCCGCAAGAAGTTCAATCAACTTCCATGTTGACCACCAGGATAGTCAGACCCGACAGTCACCCCGGGACTAAATCCCTTCAAAAATTGTGTAGAGGCCACTAACCTCACTCGCTCAACTGACTAAGTAAATTGCACAGACAGGTCGGAGAGACACCAAGTGCTCATCCATGTCTCCTTAAGAAAATTGCATAGTTTTCCCAATCATTCATCCGGACAGTCGACCAACTTCTCATCCAAGAAATTGCGCAATTTTCATGAGAAGGTTTTTTGTTGTCCACCAGTCTGCGTAGCTCAAAAATTGCACAAATATGATCAGCAAGCCGACTTCCTAACTTCAATGAAATTACCCCGCCAGCAACCCCTAGCAGCAGACTACCTGTTCCCTCCAGGAATTGCGCAGTTTTTGCTGCCATTGACTGAGCAGCCAACTGCCAGTTCCCTTTGGGAATTACACAATTTTGGCTTCCAGTGACTGCAGCAGCCAACTGCCAGTTCCCTCTGGGAATTGAGCAATTTTGGCTGCCAGTGATCCCATCATCCAACAGCCAGTTCCCTCTGGGAATTGCGCAGTTTTGGTTGCCAATCTCTCGAGCAATTCCTCCCAAAAACTGCACAATTTCTGCCTGTTGACCCTTTATGTAGCTCAGCCCGTTCCTCTGGAAAAATGCGCAAATATGGCTATCCATACCCCACTTCCCATTCATTCTGAAAAATGTGCAGAGCATGTCTGCCTTGCCTTCCTGCATCCTGGACTGTCCCTCCCAAAATTTGCGCAATTTTTCCTACCATCCGAGCTAGACCTTGCAGGCAGTCACTTTTGACTCAGATCACCCGTCTCCATCGCTCAATGAATCTTGCACAATTTTTATCAGTAGTTCTTGGAGCCATCATCCCATTTCACACCCTTTTCGTCTCTCCCAGTCACCTGCATCCGAAATGATCATGTGCCATGGTAGACTAGAAGGTTTTGGATTTCACGTTGTCTCATCATGAATGACTACAGGTACAGGTACACTAACAAAAATGGCGAGGCAATGAATGGGATGAAAAAAGGGAGCACATGCAGAAGGACGGGTTCAACAACAAATAAACGAATGAAGCATGCAAAGCAGATGAACGTGATGAAAATGCACCTTCGCAAATAGATGAGCCTGTCAAGACTTCCAGCATGCCAGCAAGGAACAACATGCTAAAGCTTCATCAAGCGAACCAAGGACCATCGAAGACTCCACACACTTCGCCATGCGAAGGTGAAGTTATGATACACCATGAAGACATCCATCACCCAACAACATTATAGCTTGACATGCACTCCAACAACAACACAAATGTACCAGCACTGTCATGTCAAATCATGTCTTCATGTCACCCACATCTCCGCTATGGGTTATGTTTTCAATCAATGTGATGTAATGTGGAAGTCTAAGAGACCCAATTGTTGAACAAAGAGTCATGTAAGTCGAAAAGTCATGGAAGCCAAACGGTCATGAGGGTAGTTGAACAGCCATAAGGGTCAGTTTCACCCTTGGCTATAAATACCCCCTCATTTGTAAATGCAAAGGAATTTTCACCTTAGCTCCTCCCACATAGCCAAGAGAGTCTATAATCTTTTCTTTGAGGAGTGAGTAGTGGCTCCAACACCCTGCACTTGGGGTTAGTGGTATGGTGTAATGATGTGTCTTGGAACTTCTGCTTAATTCAAAAGCCTTCTAACATCCCATCATGTTTTCACACGTGTATTGTATCTATTGTAAGACTGATCTTTAACACTTGTAATGCATGTTCCTTTAACCTGTGTTCTACATTTGAATTGTTTCATTTGTTGTAATGCATAATATATTAATGGAAATGTGTTGTATATGCTATTAACATTGTCTCGCCTATGTAGATTTCTCTCCCGGACATTAGACATACCTTTCACATGAAGCTTACTGTAACAACTGTTGCACTCATTCGACTGATCTATTTAGTGTTGTATATGTTATCTTACCTTGTACGTTGTGACTACCACATCCGTGTGGACTTCTCCTCCGAAAGTTGTGCACGTCCTATTGTGTTATGTGTTCCTAGTAGTGTTGGGACTACTCCCAATCAACTTGAAACTCATCTCACCCTCTCCCTCGACAGTGAAAGAATAATTGACACAAGTGACACTTACACTCACTAGGCATGCGAACCTCACTTCTCAAAGACAAAGCAAACCACTCTCCTATGTTGACAAGCAAGAGTTGAGGCAGATCTTTAAGATAATGGAAACTGGGCCATCATATCAGATGGGACTTCTACACCAAACGGTGTAAGGTCTAGTTTGGACTTCATACCAGGGAGATCCCATAATTTTGGTGGGTCCAGCACCATCAACATTTTGGCACTAGAAGGAGGCTAGATGACAAGATGATTCCTCACATTTGTTTTGAATCTCTACATATCTATCATGACTAACTACTGAGTTTCTCTTCTGGAGTGTATGTCTTATGGAAATGATTTCATCATCTCGGAAAAGCTCTTGGATAACTTGTCTCATAAAATATTTGATGGTGGAGGCTATGTAGTCTTGGTTAGGCATGCGGTCGGCATTGTAGGCTCATGTGAAAGACATGGATTCTTTGAAGAATACATGAGTTGCGCATTGTTCATCTACAAATTTCGAGGGCACCCCATGCACTAGTGTGCCACACTACTGAAAAAATATATTCATTCTCTTGCTCATCTGGTTACAGAGATAGACCATGCTTTTAATCACTTTAACTGGAAAACACTTGGTCAAGAAATTCTGAAATTATGAAAAGCACCTTATGAATCTGTTGATCAGTTTTACACACGCTTTTGTAATCTTGCATGCTGATTCCCTGAAGATGAAATTGATTGGGAATTTCTTTATGGAAGGTTTGAGTATCTTATTCACATATCCAAACCCCACTCATCACGCTTCGGTGATGGAGCTGTGAAATCACAGGAAAGAATAGTCCTTGTCACAAGTGACTGTCTGCCTTCACCTCATCAAACATCTCCACAACCGCAGAGTGATGTGGGAGATCATGCACATGTCTCTGTTGAACTGTCACACTCTCCCACTCCACTTCTCTTTAGATTTGCAAAAATTTGGCTTGCAAGCCTATTAGTTGTCACGTGCACTCCTTCCCTCGACCTTCGTCCTCACGTTCTGTTGATCCTCTGGATTGTACTGTCTTGTGTTCTCCTATTCTGGACTCCTCACCTGTTGTGAACGAGGATCAAGCTGTTGACGGAATTGGTTTTATGCAGCCAACTTGCACCATCATTCATGATGAGTGTGTATGGGAATCTAAAGAACAACCCGCAGTAAAGGATGACTCCCTTCTAGCCACACCTCATCCGCTTCATCCTGACATCCCTTGTGATTCTTCCACTACTGATTTCCCCTATGAAAACCCATTTCTGAATGTTTCTACTTTCGATAATTCACAAGACACCTCGGATGTTAGTCTGTTATTACAGTGCAGAGAGGACACATATTCCTTAGAAAATCCATTCAATATATCATTTATCTTTCTTGAAAACACAAAGGGTGAACATCTTTGCTTCTCATTTACCCCTCTGAACGATTCACCAAATCATGAGGATGTCGACAAACATATTGAATTTTTTGATCTTGGTTGTCATGATCTATCCACTTCCTCATTCGATCATGATGTTGATTCAACTATTGTCAATCTTTCCAAGACACTGGTCTATGATGATCTATCTGTCAACAAAGTCGAACCCCCATAGAATGTCAAGGCACTTCAGCCCGAGCTGATGGTTATGTCAAGCCCTCGCTGTCCTGAGGTTGATTTCACTTCCAATTAGGAATTTTTTGAAATACTCAAGGCTCCTCATCACTCTTCGCTTTGCATTGAAGATCAACCAAACACCACATTTCACTTCCTCCACTCAATTACATGATCCCATCGCTCATGATTTAGAGGAATCTTACACAGAAAACACACATGCACAACATAAGTGGCCTACATTTCTCATGTTTGCTTGCATGTCATAGTCAAGAGAATGCACACACTCAACATCTACATGCAGTGATAGCACAACACCATGGCAGCTCCACAAAGTTCATGTCATGCATGTTCACTCATCTCTGTTTTGTGGTTGCTCGTAAACTCGGAGTGTGTTTGTCTTCACTGTTATATTTTTCTTGTTTGCTGGTTCACGTAGTTGTCTTGTTTGCAAACCATGCCTTCACCAACATGGGTCAACCAATGTGTCGATGGCTACATTGGAAGTATCACGTCACATGAGATGGCTCATGCACCGTTATCTAAGGAGTAGGAGTAGTGTTTGATTTTTCACTTGTCTTTGCTTTCTGGTTTGCATGAATGTTTGCTTGTTGACTTGGTTGCTTTCCTTGCTTGTTGTTGTTTTCAATTTGTTTGCTTTGCTTACTACTTTTTATGTTGCTTTGTATGCTTGGTATATTACTATTTTTGTTTTCGGAAATAAGTGTTGCCAACTACTACATTCTAGATTTTGAATAGAGTATGTGGCTGAAAGTTGAGGAAAACTTGTGACACTGCAACACTTGGCCAGTCTTGTGTTTGCCTTCTCTATGCCTAGTTGTAACCTTCAGCCGATGAAGTCCTAAAGAAAAATAAAGACTGGATGCAAGGGTAGTTTTGGTCCAACCATGAACCTATGTCCACACTAGGAAGCCCTATGCCTATACTCAGCCTTCTGCTCTGTGTTTTCAAGCTCATCCAACTAGTAGAAATGGATAAGGGGAAAATATAAACGAGCAAACCTATGTCAAAGGTCTTACATGATTCTCTAAAGGAACAACCTCTTCAGCTCTCAATAAGTCAGAATCCCTCTTCCACCCCAAAAATAAATAAGTGCCTATGCACAGTTCTCTTAAAAAATACAAACGCGAAAGAAGAGAAAGGCTTCATGTGTAGAGATGTGAAGCATGCAACTCCATCGAGGTACTGACCAGGCTAGCTGGCAGTGGAGCAATGTGTGTGTTCTTGCATGACTCTACCGGGGTACTTTCCAGGCCTGTTGGTAGTAGATCAACAATCAGAGATGAAAACTTATGCTCTGAAAATATTCAACTCGTGAGCTAAACTACCTTTCCCGGATTCGAAAAATTGAGATCTAAGCTGAAATTTTGATTTTGTTTGACTGAGTTGGAAAAGGGTGAACCATGTATGTCCATGGGGTAAGTGGGGAAGCTCAATTAACCCACATAGTGATTCAATACTCCCCGAAAGACCAAAGCCCTATGCTAGCAATGAATCGAAACAGAGAAGCTAGAGTTCTACCAGTGTGTCACCAAGTGTTGTAGTGGCTACAACTAGCCTCTAAAATTTTGGCCTACACCAATTTCGGAGCCTCCCTTGAGAGTTTCACTTGATGACTACACACACATGGGTTCGCTCCGTGAGCTTGTGTGAGTCCTCGCATCCACCTTGCTTGTTCATTTCATTCAATTTCCTGCATGTTGGTGTCTAAGTCATACTTGCGACCATGTTCTGGTTATGCTCTAAGTCTTCGCTTTGTATGTGCTTGTTGTGTTCGATATTAAAGCATCTGTCGCACTCACACACAAAGTCACGTTCACTGTCGCACAAGCATCGTCTCGATCAATGAACGGTCAATCACGAGTGCCGCGCTTGTCACTTGCACCATCAGTCAATCATGTTGAAGATGTGTGTCTAGATGGTTTGAGTCATTTCATCATCAAGTCATGTGAGTGTGTGTTTGCATGATCACCTATGCATCTTTCGATCGTTCACACACTTAGTCATTTTTGCTGAATTCCTAACGACTAGACTCCCCTCTAACAACCGGACCATCACCCCACCATCGACTCGATCGAATTTCAACTAGAACAACATAGAAGCACCAAGATAGTCTTTTCAAGTTGCGCTACCCGCAAGCAGTTCAATCAACTTCCATGTTGACCACCTGGACAGTCGGACCCGACAGTCACCCTGGGACTAACTCCCTTCAAAAATTGCGTAGAGGTCACTACCCTCACTCGCTCAACTGACTAAGGAAATTGTGAAGACAAGATGGACAGACACCAAGTGCCCATCCTTGTCTCCTTTAGAAAACTATGTATTTATCCCAGTCAGTCATCTGGATAGTCGACTAGCTGCTCATCTAAGAAATTATGTAGTTTTCATGAGAAGGATTTCTATTGTCTAGCAATCCACTCAGCTCAAAAATTACACAGAGATGATTAGTAGGCCATATTCCCAGCTTCATTGCAATTTCCCCACCAGCAGCTCCTAGCAGCAGACTACTAGTTCCCTCTAAGAATTGTGCAGTTTCTACTACCAGTGACTGAGCAGCCAACTGCCAGTTCCCTCTGGGAACTGCGCAATTTTGGCTGCTAGTGACCCCATCATCCAACTGCCAATCCTCTGGGAATTGCACAATTTTGGCTACCAGTGACCCCATAAACCAATTACCAGTTCCCTTTGGGAATTGCATAGTTTTGGTTTCCAGTCTCTCAGGCAGTTCCTCCCAAAAATTTCACAATTTCTACCTGCTGACCCTTCATGCAGTGCAACCCATTCCTCTGGAAAATTGCACAAATTTGGCTGTCCAGCCCCCGCTACCCATTCGTTCTAAAAATGTGCAGACCATGTTTGACTTTCCTTCCTGCAGCCTAGACTGTCCCTCCCAAAATTTTGCAATTTTTCCTCCCAGCCGAGCCAAACCTCATAGGTAGTCATTGTTGACTCAGATCACCCGTCTCCATCACTTAGTGACTCTTGCGCATTTTTCATCAGCAGTGCCTAGAGCTATCATCCCGCTTCACATCCTTGCGGCCTCTCCCGATCACCTGCATCAGAAATGATCATGTGCCATGGTAGACCAAGGAGGTTTTAGATTTGATGTCATCTCATCATGAGTGACTGAAGGTATAGGTACACCAACAAACATGGCAAGACGATGAATGGGATGAACAAAGGGAGCACATGCAGAAGGACAGTTTCACCAACGGATGGACGAACGAAGCATGTGAAGTAGACAAATGTGACGAACATGCACCTTCGTGAACAGATGAGCCTATCAAGCCTTCCAGCATGCCAGCAAGGAACAACATGCTAAAGCTTCATCCAGCAAACCAAGGACCATCGAAGACTTCATGCACTTCACTATGAGGAGGTGAAGCTATGATACACCATGAAGACATCCATCACCCAGCAACACTATAGCTCAACATTTACTCTAGTAGCAGCACAAATGTACTAGCATTGTCATGTCAAGTCATGTTGCCCACATCTCCACTATGGGCTATGTTGTCAATCAATGTGATGTAACATAGAAGTCCAGGAGACCCACTTGTTGAACAAAGAGTCATGTAACTCAAAAATTCATGGAAGCCAAATGGTCATGATGGTAGCCGAACAGCCATAAGGGTCAGTTTCACCCTTGGCTATAAATACCCCCTCATTTGTACATGCAAAGGAATTTTCACCTCAGCTCCTCCCACATAGCCAAGAGAGTCTGTAATATTTTCTTTGAGGAGTAAGTAGTGGCTCCAACGCCCCACACTTGGGGTTAGTGATGTATGGTGTAATGATGTATCTTGGAACTTTCACTTAATTCAGAAGCTTGCTAACAGGCCAACAAGTTTTCACACATGTATTGTATCTATTGTAAGACTGATCTTTAACACTTGTAATGAATGTTTCTTTAAACTGTTTTCTACATATGAATTGTTTCATTTGTTGTAATGCATAATCTATTAATGGAAATGTGTTGTATATGTTTTTAACGTTGTCTCTCCCATGTAGATTGCTCTCCCGTACATCAGACAAACCTTTCACATGAAGCTTGTTGTAACAACCATTGCACTTGTTCAAAATGATCCATTGAGTGTTGTACATGTTATCTTACCTTGTACGTTGTGACTGCTGCATCTGTGTGGACTGCTCCTCTAGAAGTTGTGCATATCCTATTGTGTTGTGTGTTCCTAGCAGTGTTGGGACTACTCCCAATCGACCTGGAACTCACTCTCACGCTCTCCCTCGACAATGAAAGAACCATTAACACAAGTGACACTTACACTCACCAGGCACGCGAAAATCACTTCTCAAAGACAAAGAAAACCACTCTCCTGTGCTAACAAGAAAGATTTGAGGTAGATCTTTAAGATAATGGAAATTGGTCCATTGTACCAGATGGGACTCTTACACCAAATGGTGTGAGGTCTAGTTGGGACTTCATACCCAGGAAATCTCCTGATGTTGGTGGGTCCAGCACTGTTAATACCTGATAACTTCTTCTTTGTAGGCACATTCCCTTTTATCAATTAGATCTTTTTTATCTCTAATTATTTCTGTGAGAGTTTTAAATTCTACCTCTATTTGATTTCTTTCCCTTTCACCCATAAGAGAAAATTCAGTTGTTTCACAGTCATATTCATTATCTTCAAATGAACAGAGAAATGTATCGCCAGAGGACAATAAATGTGTACCTAATAATTCTTTTTCTTGTCCATCTTCATTATGAGGTGATTCTAAATCTGAAGAGTTACTTCCACATAATGGCCAATCATCTCTCCCACTATCACAGTTCCTTTGAGATGTCTTCTTCTTTTGAGGTGCTTTCTTCTTTTGCTTCTTTCCCATTGTTACTATGGATCTCCTTCAAGCAATCAAGCTTCTGCCAAAGGATCCGCTTTGATACCAACTGTTGGGAATAATATTGAGAGGGAGGGTGAATTAATATTTACAAATCAATAACTTTTTCATTTCATAATCAGATTTATATATGCTACTTCAGTGAAGGGAACTCGCGTGTGCACGCAACTGTTCTTAAGGCAACCCACATATATCCAGTGAACTTATGATTCAGTTAATTCATCATATTTTTATCTTTAATCAGTGCATTAGTTCTTTATTAAATATTAAACATGTGTAGTAATAACATAAAAACCACCTACTATTGTTGTCTTTGTCTTCTTTTAATATAAAGAATAATATGTTTACAATATTGTACTGGTGTAGACTCATATCAGTACGCAGGAACCCACCTACAAAAGGCTACAACCTTCTCTCATTCTCCAACTTCTACTGGAAGGGAGCTACAACCTCCTAGCTCTTGTACTAGCTGATGTGTTTACTAGTATGTAGGCACTGGCCTACAGAAAGTTACAACCTTCACTCATTCTCCAACTACTACTGAAAGGGAGCTCCAACCACCTGATCAAATCACCAGCCACTACTAGTAGGAAACTTCGACTTCCTTACTGAAGGCTCCAACCTTTAGTATCCTCCAAGGACCACGTTTCATAAATTTTCATATTGGATACTCCTGGTACACAACAACACAATATGAAGGCCACATTTCATCAAATTTTCACAATGGACCCATTAGTAACATTGAAGATCAAAATCAATCACCACTGCAATACAGCTATCAAATACAACTGCATCAACCAATCACTGAAACCCAATCATCAATCTATGATATAACTAAAACTCAATCATCACTTTCTGAATCAACCAATCCTTGAACCTTTGACACAACCAAATCAAAAAATCACTGAAACTATGACACAACTGAATCAACCATTCATTCAAAACCCAATCAACCAATACTTAATCAAAATACAACCAATCAACTGGAATAGTCAGATTGTTGTAACCAAAACACAATTCTGAACTCATAACACTGCATCAAAAACCAGAACCAACTGTAACTTCAAAAATCATATGTCAGAATGTATGCGTTACTTCAATGAAACCAACTTGCATGTATACGCTACTTCCTTTAACAAAACCTACATATACCTTATAAATTACTAAATCATAAAAACCTCTGAATAAAAGTTGTACCAACTAGTAACAATTTGAAGATCTAATGTCAAATTATAGATATCTAAATAGAAAACAACAAAGATCACCCTTCTCACTTAATCAATCAATCAATCAGACTCAATCTCCTTATGCATTCAGTTCTACTTTCAGATCCAAGAAGGCGTCATTGGCAGACAATAGTAAAACAACATTGATCAGATAGATCAGTCATCTCTGAACAATGGGATTTTCTTTTGCATATTCTACTTGGAAGTTCCGAACCAATGTGTGTACGCACCTTCACCAAGGCGAACCAGCATACAGATCTGCAGATAAAAACTTATAACGTCGCAACTATTCCAGTCTTTAGATATACCCATATCATAGCATTTAAAGCAAAAAACATTTGTTAGCACTTAGATCTAGCCTATCCATGATCAGATCTCATAATGACAAGTCATTATGATCCTAATTCATCATTATATCCCATCCATCATCAAACACTCAGGTGCATACTTAGTCGAGATCAAGCAAAGAATCAGAAACTCATAACATGCATAATTGCTTTTGATCTAACACTTCATAAGATATTCATTACATATGCACTTAGCCCTTTAATCTTCTCCTCCTTATATAGTTTTAACCTTTCTTAATACCTCTGACCAAAAAAACACTTAGAACCTGTGGTATTCTTAGATGGGATCAAATAATCATTACCGTTGAGGGATTTTATCCCCTAGGTCTTTTGGGTGGAACCCTAGCAGACTGAAAGTTGTCTAAACAAAGAAACATGCATACACACAGCCATTATGCTAGCAAAATCTAATTCTAAAGAAAGAAGGACGTACCTCAGGTCCTACGTTCGAGTAGTTCCTCAAGGGTCCAAACCCTTCTTCACGTCCCTTTCACTCCTTTGCCCTGCAAAACCAAAAATTCCAAAGAATGCAACAGTATATGGACAAAGATTTATACAAAAATCATCTTTATGTTATACAAGAAGGAAGTTAGTTATGAACTTTTAAACATCCATTCATACATGAAATTCAAACATGAACATCATAAACATAAAGAAGAAGCATATCGGGAATCAAGACGTGTTTCTCTATTATAGACAAATAGAAAGTACAAAAGGAGTAATATCACCTAAGCAACCTTTGTAGGCTCCAAGCATAGCTTCCTTCCGGATCTGTCCCGCCTCAGGCCTCTAGCATATCTCCTTCCAAGACTCACTCCATGATGCCATAACTAAGGGATGAACATCAAATCACAAGGAAACAAGGGTTTCCTGTACAAATGGGGGGAGTGCAGAAGGCACAAGGGTCTTCAGACCTGGTCAGGGGGAAAATCTCAGTATAATAACCTTTCTCTCTCTTCTTTCCTCCCTTAGGCCTTCCCTTTGATGTCTTTTTATACCAATCCCAAAGTAGTATTTTAGTTAGGAATTGTTTGGGAACAATTGAGGCCACGGGCACTAACAGGTGATCAACAGATAAAACCCGCGATCTTCGCCCAAAAATAAGGAGTTTTATATTTTTTTAAGTGTTTTAATACATATACACGGGTTGGGTATATATGGACCCGCGTATACACGCATTTAACTCAGGGCAATGTCGCGTACAGGGAATAAAACACTGTTTTTTAAATTTGAGACTAGGTCTGGAAGGAGGGGTTGCCCTAGGCCATGAGTGTAGCATCACAAACCATAATAGTGAGATTTGGAGCTATAACAGATGCCCCCTAATATATGAGGTCAGAAGGGGTACATGATGGCCGAAATATATTAAGCAAGTACATGGAAAGGAAATCTGCCAAAAGCCGAGGAGTACTTCACTAGAATTCAGCCTGCCAAGCCACAAAAGGAGATCAGAAAGAAACACCGTCTGAGGCGGGCATACCCATGCTCAGAGAAAGAAAAGCATGTCTGCATATCAAGTACAAGCAGATCCACCAAGTATACAAGTATAAACGATTGGAAAATACATAATGGATCATCTGATCATGATCGGACAAGTACATGTCTGAATATCACATATAAAACTGTCAATGATGCTGAGAAATACAACGGATCACTGATATCAAAGACTGATCCCAAAAGGTACCAACTGAACATGATGGAAAAGGATGGTACTACACTGCAAACTCAAGGTGCCAACATATAGAATGTCGCCATGACTGACTGCAACATATAAGGTGGAGTGGTATCAACTAGCAGCAACAAGAGCACCTGTCAAGTGAACCAATGAATGCTGATACAACCTGAGGTCTTCACCAACCGTCGTGGTACATTTCTACACCATGGGAATAAATGATCTAAAGTCGACCATGTGAGAAATCGTTTGATTACCGGTCATTGATGTATATCGTTAACAAACGTGAGACTACTCACCAATAATGATAATGAGCGTCAAGGTACCCAGTACAAACCAACAAGTGCGAATAAATGAGTTGGAGTCGAACACTTGTGAGAATCTATCGATCAGGAGACAATGATGATTTCCCACTATTGATAGTGAAGGATCTGCCACTAATGACTGCAAACCCCAAGGTACTGCAAAATGGACTCTAGATCTTTGCCCCAAAGCAATAAGTCGGAGTCGATAGGGAAAGATCCGCTAGAAGGAAGGCATTAAGGCATCCTTCTTCAATCTAGCGTGAGTGTAACCCGTAGGCCAATAATGTGGAAGGAATCGGACGAAAAAAGATGTAGTAACCGAACCGAAGTACATTTCCGGCGTACACAAGATGTAGTTAGCACATGGTAGAAACCCTCTGAACCAACCAATAATGAAAGCTGACACAGAGGCAAGGTATCCACCAATAGGGTCAAATGGAAACTAACGTACTGCACGAATCCCAATGTGTGATAATGTAAGCTGACGTCAAACACAAGGGAAACCACTCAGCCAAAGACCCATGATACTGATCGATGTTGAGCACAAGGTAACCTATCAATAATGAAAATAGGGCCAGGGTGCAGCTCTAGGCCTGCCCTCAGAGCAAGATTTCGTCGTCGATAAGGACAAGACTCGTCAGCAAGAAGTCAATGGGGACCTTCTCAAACCGGCACGAGTAAAGGACCAATATAACTGATGTGATGATAGACATGACACTAACAACCAGGATGGCCGACTGAAAAATGAGTCAAGAGACACCGCAGAGAGGCTGACTCAGGCTAACTTACCTTGAACAAAAGCACGACTCAATGTGACTATGGCAGCATATGATGAATCTGTATAAGTTCGTCATGCAGGAGGCACGAACGAACCTTCCATATGATTGGAAGAGATAACCAATTGGGGGAGAACTGACTCAATAACAAAGGTTAAGGCTTACCTAAGTCAAACTAAATCCCACCCAAGCGGAGGAGACTTTGCTTTGAGTGCTTTGTTCAAGGGCGACTCGACTGACTCTAGCTGCCAATAATAGATGGAAATACTGTCCCGTTCCCACTCTTTTTAGAATATTTAATTTTTTTGTCTTTTTCTGTTAAGCTCGAAAAATAATAAAAGAATGTTATGGTATAGTGGAAAGAACAGTGTCGATGAAACAGATGATCTAGTTCCTGGGAGTGGAACATTCCTATGCTCAATGCAGGGAGGCGAAAACTGGTCAGTGACACTCAAAGGTGTGTTCCTTCCACGGGTCAAGGTGTGTCAAGTTGCAGAAGTCAAAGGTATGCAAGGTTGATTTTGCAGTCGTCATGGTCAAAAGTTGGCTTTAACACGAGTCCAAGTGAAGCCGACTCTAGGCCAAAAGGTGCAAATGGTCAACATGCAATGAAATAGTACAACTCAACACAAAAGAGCCTCTAGGGTATAAGGCCAGAACAAAGCGAAGAAGCTAAGAGGAATGAGTCTTCAACGCATAAGTCATGGCGGGGCTACAGAGGACTCTCGAGCTTACTCAAATTGAAGCAGCATGGGCAACAAATGTCAGTGAGGTGCTAACTACGATGCCCATGTAAAGGATGGCTCTATCATCGTGACATGATTTAAAAAATCGACGAGTGAAGATGGCTTACGAACCATAACACGATGGAGTCGACCCTATGGTAGATGTATCGGCAGATGGAGGCTAGTATGCATAATGTAACGGAAAAATGATGTCCCTAACCTATATGCCAGTTAAAAATGATACCTGCCATGATGGGTCAGCAGTCATGGAACCGTCTCAAAAAAGTTGAAAATGTCCTGAAAAGCAAACCAATCTCGACACTCCAAGCTCCCAAGTTAAAAGTCACATGAAACCAAACAAAATGAAATTTTGAAAAAATTTTGCATTTTCAAAACTTATAAAAAGGATTTTGGACTCACCATTGTCACCGTTTGAGTTGGAGAGCAAATATTTGAAGCAAAAGGAGCAAATTTCTCGTGCGTCAATTTTGACCATTCAAATTCTCCAAAATCTTCCAGGTAACCCTTATTCTTAGCTTGCAATTCATTGTGATTAGTTTTAATATTTTCCATTGATGTTTCACCGTTGAACTATTGTTCAAAATTTCGCCGCGGCGTATACGCGGGTTGATAATATGTAACCCACGTACACGTAGGCCCTATACACAATTGTATATACAGTAACCCGCATATACGCCGTGAGCTAATTTAAATGAAAACTAACGCTTGAAACTTCAATTTCTTCTCAGGATGCCGATCACATGGCGTGAAAGGGAACATGCAGCGGTTGATAATGAGGTTATGAATGATCCTCAAGCCTTGGATGCTTTACGAGGATGTTGTTTGCTCAAATTCTTCAAACTGCTGAACATGAAAGCCAATGTGCGACTGCTTGAAATGCTCATTGACTATTGGAATGTTGAGGAGGAAGCCTTCATGATTGATCAGATGCCACTCAGAGTGGAAGTGGAGGACATATATTTTATCACGGCCTTTCCCGAAGGGGAGAGGTAGTACTGTCCCGGGGTAGAACACGGAGTAGCCTCACCATAGAGGACTATGTACAGATATACTACCCAGGACATCCCAAGAAAGTTGGGAGCCAGATCTCCATTGCACACGTGGAGATTTTATCACTAAGGATCATCCTGTTCACCATAGCTCGAGTGAATGGATTGTCTCACTACAGTGTTTAACTAGTGTACTCCTCTTCTGGCCAGCATGAAGAGCCAGCTCACTTCCATTAAGAGGGGACAGACCAAAAAATTCGGCTACGGGACTATCTTGTGCACCTTTTTCTTCGAGAGGATTCCCGCACTCCGCCCCAGGGTAGCAGTTTCTATCAGCACCCCACGCGATCCACGCATGCGCCGGTGGGCTGACCTGATGAAACGTCTGGGGGGTGGGGAGGTTCCTAGGACTGCATTCGACAATGATTTCTTCACCTGGTGGGATCAGCAGATCATCACCGTGGACGACTACCCCTATGCCGGGCTGGACTTCCGAGGAGATCCTGACCTAGCATTATTGCCAGATGCAGCGTGGGGCGAGATCGGTAAGGATTTTTTGATATTATGATTTTTTTGGATTTTTCAAATATAATAATGCATTTTGAAAAATATTTTTTGATGAGATTCAAATGATTGATATGATGATCATGATCCAGACATTGGGCCAGTGCGACCAGATGGACTCCCACGGCATAGACGACGCGGCCGAGGAGCCGAAGAGGCAGATGCTAAGACGGAAAGGACTCAACACAACGTCCAACGGCACTTGACGAGACTGAGCTGTCGAGTACCGATGGCTGCTATAGAGGATCTTCCGGAGGATATGCAGCGTCATGTGGTTGGCATGCCATGTGACTGGGTTCACACTTTTCGGCGTGTAGCCAATGCGATAGTTACCTACTTGGCCGCTCATCCTGATCCGGGGCATTAGATATGCCGGACATGATTATGGGCATTTGAGTCCCAATTTTGTATATTTTTTGGACGACATATGTACACTCGAGATACTTTTATGATGATATATATATA
>APFE030612600.1:291197-306545 GCA_000404065.3 Pinus taeda | reverse complement strand
TTTTTTAAGTGTTTTAATACATATACGCGGGTTGGGTATATATGGACCCGCGTATACACGCGTTTAACTCAGGGAAATGTCGCGTATAGGGAATAAAACACTGTTTTTTAAATTTGAGACCAGATCTGGAAGGAGGGGTTGCCCTAGCCCATGAGTGCAGCATCACAAACCATAATAGTGAGATTTGGAGCTATATCAATTACTTCGCTTAATATTGTGGGCTAATACCATGGTATTGACCCTTAGTATTCTTTCACCTTAATTTCCTTAATTTTTCATCCCATACATGCTTTTCCTATTGTGAAAGTGCATGCATACGTATATGCTCTTTTTTCACAATGAACCCACGTGTATATGCTCTTTTTGTACAATGAACCTACATATACAACATCCTTTTTCTTCAACTTCTTGATTCTGGTTTGTAGTCCTTTTTTCCAACATCTTGTTCTTTTGTACCATTGCCCTGTTACCTCTGAATTGGCCTGTTATAATTTGATTTTCCATCATACATCACTTCTGAACTGATTTCTCTGAATTTCCCTACATTTTGTCACATCTGTAAACACAACTGCCATGCATTTTGTCACATCCTATTTATACTTTTATCAATTAGTTCATTCATCAAATATGAAGGACAAAACACACTAACAATCTCCCTGTATCAAACCTTTGACTATTATTCTCTTCCATCATTCTATCACCTCTGATTTGTCTTGTAGATTCATCTAGTTGCCATATACTTGTTCTGCTATAAGTGGGTTGCCATCAAGTACAACACATGCATCATAATGCCAACATCTTGCACTTCCTTATGGTGTAGGCATGTATCAAATCCAATCCAAAAAACTTATAAAATATGCTCAATAATTCACAATAATTCAGAGTCTAGGCTTGTGCCAAAATGATATGCATTTGCCAATAAAACAATCCTTAAAGTCGAACTTACCTAAAATAAAGGCCGAGTTGGGTAGACTAGCCAACAGAATTAAAATTTTCAAAACCAATAGATTAAATCTTTTCGACCTTGCGTCCCTATGCCTCAAAGAGGTTTGAACCTTTCTCCCTCAAATTTCCTAAAAAATAGGTTGAATATCTTAGAGTTAAGCCAAAATATTTTTGGTAAATATGTTGTGTTATTAGAGGAGTATAGGTTTGTTTTTTAGTGTTTTAGAGAGGGATTTATTTTGTGAATGTTGAAGATAGAGAGGGGTTATGTAGAAACTTTAGGGCATTATAGTTGTAGCTAAAATATGTGTTGTAATCTAAGGAAGGAGGGCCGTGAGCTTTTAAGTGAGTAGATTTAGGATTAGGTCATTTTATATTTTAATGAAAATATTGGAGTATACATGGTCTTTTTATAGGCTTATGTGTGGGTATAATAGGGGCTCCTATTAGCATTCTGATTTCCTTTTATAAGACCACAAACTCACCTTTCTTTTTATGATATACATTACATATTTGTTGGAGTGATGTGTCTTCATAAAGTTTATTGACTTGGATAGTTTTAAAGTCTTAGGGGCTTTCGTAGGTAGACCTTTTAGGATATTTAAAAAACAATTCACTTTTTAAGAAAATTAATCTAATTTAGTATTTATTAATAAAATGTTTGTTTAATCTCTAATGAATTTGTACACTAACCCTCTTTGGTGTGTTTTGTAGGTGACACGAGTGTATTAAGTCAACGATTGATTTATTGTCTTTGGTTTTTGAAGTTATGTAACTTATACGGGGTGATATTACAGTGATAAGCAATGTCATATGTTGGCAATCGTAGAAGGAGGTGTCATATCACTACCCCTTGGGGTTTTAGCTTAGAAACTCGTGTCACTAACTTCAATTATGAATATCTTTCAAACTAGGAGGCCTCTCGGGGTGAACCACATATAAAAAAAAACATATTTTCGAGAAGAATCTAATGACAGATATATAACCCAAAATCAATGATTTGACCTACCAAAAACCCTTGACAAAGTCAGGGTACATCCTTAGTCTAGGGAACCCAAACCCTAGGACCTATGTTTTTAACTATCCAATAGTATAGCTACCATCTTGATGTAATCTAACAATTGATAAGAATTGTTCATTAACCATTTGACATCAATCACTGGTGTTTTTGGTCAAAGTCAAAACTAGTCAACTCCATGGGTTGACATCAATGAAAACAACATCCAACACCCAAGTTCCATTTTTTTTAATTTGATTAAATTATTCTTCCAAAGCATTCACCCAATGTCGATCCTTACTAGCTTTTGCAAATTCCTTTGGCTCTATTTTGGATATCAAGGAAAAGTTTCCTTTACTTTACATGCGTATTGGTCATTCTTCTTCGAGTTTGTATACCTGCATCAACATCTCTAATGGTTTGGTTCTCTAGGTGATGTGTTTGCTCATATTTAAAAGTTATTTTAGATGGAGACTTTGCTTCTTCTTCCTATTCTTACTTTGTAGTAATCTCTTCTTGGACCATGTAGATGGTATCTTCTGAATTCTCATTTGGTTGTTCCACTTCTTTCTCTAGACATGATTTATCTATTCTTACATCAATACTTTCCACAATTTTTTGTAGTATTTTATTGTAGCATTTGTAAGCTTTACTTATTTTTGAGTATCCAAGGAATATTCCCCCATCTACTCTAGAATCAAATTTACCCAATTTATCATTGTTTATCTTCATGTAACATTTTCTTCCAAAATTTTTGAAATAATTAAGAGATGTTGGTATGCCTTTCCATAGCTCACATGGTGTCTTGTCACTATTAACTCAAAGTATTTCTATGTTCATGATATAAACTGATACAAAAATTGATTCTCTCCAAAAGTTATGTGGTAATTTGGCCTCCAACAACATTGTTATTGTTTTTTTTTTGCACTGATTTGTTCCTTCTTTCTATGGATCAATTTTGTTGTGGAGTTTTTGCAATTGCAATTTGTCTCTTGATTCCATATTTGTTTCATAATTCATTAAAATAATTTGAGGTAAATTTTCCTCTTCTATTTGGTATTAAACATTTGATTCTTAGATCGCTTTCATTTTCAACTAAGGCTTTGAATAATTTGACAACATCTAATGCTTCTAATTTTATTTTAACAAATTCAACCCAAACCATTCTAGTATAATCATCAATACTTATCATCTTGCAGGTTTGGTGTTCATGTTGGTTTGCATAGATTTTTGCAAACAAGCTCTAATGGTCTTGATGTCGAGAAATCCTTTGATTTGAAGCTCACTCTCATTTGTTTCCCATGTTAGCATGATTCACATATGGTGCTTGTTAGTTTCGATATTTCGGGCATGTGCCCTCAAAATCTAGCATGCCTTGGAGAGGGAAACTCTATAAGACATAAACTAAACCAAGAGACAACAATGGGGTAGTGACCCACTGTCACCACATCCAAAACCCCCTAATCGTTATGGATATGTAAGATGACCTCACTAGTAGCTCTTCAAGAAAGGCACAATTTAGGTTCAAGGCACCACAAGGAGGCAACTTTCTTTCTTTGATGAGACCTAAGAAAGAAGGCTTGTGACCCTAGGTTTGATAAATTTTATGAGTGTTGGAGCTTTCAAAGTTCAATTTTAAGAGAAAAGGTTTCCAATGATGTATACTATCAATGCTAAGGCTCATGAAACCTTATAGAAATGCCTTAGATTGAAGCAAGGTGAAACTAGGGTTTCTCTCTTGGAAAAACAACTAGGGAATGAAATTTAATGGATGAAATTGAGGTGGATGCCAATTGAAAGGATATGTTTTGTGGAAAATACTATCCCCTTGATTTCTAGGCTCTTTAACCACAAAAACACTACTTGTCTAGGGATTCACACCATGCCTTATTTTCCTAGATTGGCCTTGAAATGGCAAAATTAGGAGAGAGAAAATTTGGATAAAAATAGAGCATGATCACCAACTAATTGGACCAACCCCTTTCCTCTTGGGAGAATGGAGTCTAAGATGAAATAGATTAGACAAAAATTTCTCCTATAAGGCCGAAATTTGATGCCCTAGAAACAAAGTTTCAAAATTTACCTATGCAATGGAAAAATGAATTTTTATGGGAGAGTCTCTAGGAGTTCACCACTAGGAAAATTCATTACATTTTATGTATGAGTAATGCATGTGATATTGTTGCCATTATGATACAGGTATGACATAAATGTTGTCCTTGATGGCAACTCTCTCAAATGAAAGATCACAATATAGTAGGTAAACAACAAGAATGAAGAAAGAAAGGTATACGCAGGTTCACCATTGACCAAGCCGCGTATACATGCAGGTTCACTGTATACAAATTCGCGTATACAAAAATGTATACGCAGGTTCACCATTCGACCAAGTTGCATATACACGTAGGTTCACTATATACAAAGGCGTGTAGAATGTACACACACACTTTCACAGAAGGAAAGGCGTGTACATGTTGGAAAGCTAAGTTTTGGTCTATGGTATTTTGGTATTGATCCATGGTATTTGGTCTGAGGTATTGACCCCGGGTATTGGGTCCAAGGTATTGTTCCTACGTGGTTTTGGACCATGGTATTAAGAGAGACCTAAACCTATATAAGGAGAAGAAGATCATTAGGCCAAAGGGCAAGTGTGCAAGTGATGAATATCTGACAAAGTGTGAGATCTAGTATGTTGGTTATGGGTTTGTGATGCTTTGCTTGATCTTAACCAAGGATGCACCTATGCATTTGATGATGGATGATGGATCAGAATCATAAAGCTTGGAATGTATTATCATTATGTGGTTTGATCATGGATAGACTATATCTAAATTGTGTTAGACTTTAAGCTTCTGCAGTAGTTTTTTGGAGTAGCATGATCCAGATTATCCACAGTATTATGTTTTTTATATCGACTTTTCGAACCCCAAAGGGGGTCCATCATCAAGACCAAATTTGATAGAATTTGAGATTTCTAGATATGTGGATAATTCAAATCATGCTACTCCAAAAAACTACCACAGAATCTTAAAGTATAACATAATTTCCCTATACGGAGGGGATACATGGAATGAGATTTGTCTTCTTGAAATCTCAAATTCTATCAAATTTGGTCCTGATGATGGACCCCCTTTGGGGTTCGAAACGTCGAAATAAGAAATATAATATTGTGGATAATCCGGATCATGCTACTCCAAAAAACTACCACAAAAGCTTAAAGTCTAACATAATTTCCCTGTACGGAGGGGATAATTGAATGAGATCTGTCTTCTCGAAATTTCAAATTCTATCAAATTTGGTCCTGATGATGGACCCCCTTTGGGGTTTCAAATATCGACATAAGAAACATAATAATATGGATAATCTAGATCTAAATTATTGACGCACGTTTTATTATATAAATGTTATGATCTGGGTATGACTAATGTCTGGAATAACTGCAAAGTTATGAGTAAATATTTGCAGATCTTTACGCAGGTTCACTTTGGTAAAAACACATATACACACTGGTTCAGCTCATTAGAGTAGTGTATATAGTATGAAGTATGATATTTGAAGTTGCAGTTGAATCTGGTTGTTGTTGCAGAATTTTGTGGTCTGCTCTCTGTTCTGGTGACTGTGTTTTGTTGACAGGGTTTTAGTGTTTCAGTGTTGGGTGATTCAGAGATTGATGATGCAGGTGTAGTTGATGGGTGTATTGCAATGGTGATTAATTTTGTGTTTCAATGTTGTTGATGGGTCTAGTATGAAAATTGGATGAAAGGTGGCCTTCATATTATGGTGTTTTGCTTTAGGAGTATCCAGTATGAAAATTTATGAAACGTGCTCCTTGGAGGAAGAGAGAAGGTCCTAGCCTTCTGTAGGCCAACGCCTACATACTAGTAAACATATCGGCCAGTACAAGAGCTAGGGTGTTGGAACTCCCTTCCAATAGCAGCTGGAAACCAAGTGAAGGTTGGAGCCTTCAGTAGGTCGGTAGGTACGTACTAGTAAACATATCGGCTAGCACAACAACCAGGGGGTTGTATGTCCCTTCCAGTAGTAGCTAGAGAACGAGAGAAGGTTGTAGCCTTCTACAGGTGGGTGCCTCCATAATGGTTTTCTTATATTAAAGGAAGATGGCAGCAGGTGGTTTTTGTCTCGCATTGGGTTTCCACCTTATATAATGGTGTTCATGTGTGTTTCTTATGTGTGATGATCTATTATGTTTTACTACACTTGTTTACTGTTTATATGGTTAATGAAGTTCTGATGCACTGATTAAATATCAACATATAATGGATTAACTTAATCATAAGTTTACTAGATATACGCTAGTTGCATTAAAAACAATTATGTGTAAATGCGGGTTCCCTTAACTGAAGTAGCGTATATGAAACTGATTATGGAAATGAAAAAGTTAGCGATTTTCTAATAGTGATTCCCCCCACCCCCCTCAATATTATTTCCAACAGTTGGAATCAGAGCAAGTCCTTTGGTAGAAGCTTGATCGCTTGAAGGAGATCCGTAGAACAACGGGAAAGAAAGCACGTAAGAAGAAGAAGACAACTCGAAGGAACAATGACAGCCTATTGTTAAGTGGAAGAAAGTATTCAGATTCTAAATCACCTCAGATTGAAGATGAAAAATGAAGCATCAGATAAAATCATAGATCAACAAGATCTATTTAACAAAAGGGAGAGTGCCCTCAAACAAGAATTTATCAGCTTAAAAGCTCACCTGGAGTGTGTCTTCAGAGTACGTCAAATGCTGCAGGAGAAAAATGAAGAACAAGAAAATGAGATTCTCAAACTAAGGCAAAAAGTGGAAGAAGGAAGAAATTCTGAAGAAATCTTGAAGAAGAAATATCTGGAAAAGGAAGAACAACATTAGGTTGAGGTAAATATCTTGAAAGGTATATTAGAAGAAAAAGATAAAATATTACAATTTCAAGACAGTACTAAGATTTTGGATGATATTCTTAGTAGTCAAAGGTCGCCTGCTATCAAAACTGGTCTTGGTTTTTATGAATCTGTTGAAGGTGAATCTAGCTCACAAGGTAATGCAAGGAACTCTAATACAAAATCTAAAATGCTCAACAAGGAGATGAGAGGTCAACTCCATCAACAACCAAAGAAAGAAAGTCTTCAAAGAAAATCCTTTACTCATAATTGTGGAAGTGATAGACAGTTATTTCCTCCGATGAATAATGTTGCATGTTTTATATGTCATAACTATGGGCATGTTGTAGCCAGATGCAGAAGTAGAACGGTTCAAGACCATCACACAGAAAGATCATCATGTTCCAGGTACTTTAAGGGATACTGTTTTGCTTGCAATATGTTTGGTCACAAAGACATTGACTGCTATAGAAGGAATATGAAACATATAAGATGTTATGCATGAAACAAGCTTGGACATATAGCAAAGGAATGCAGGAGAAGATTTTGGGCACCATACCAAAAGGAGAAAACATCATCACAGTGGAAGATATGGAAGAAAAGGGAAGTACAGTTAGATGTGGCATAGCAAAGTATACAAACATGACAGACTCAGAGGGAGCTAAAGGTGTAGAACCTCAGTGTTCTAAATATCATACACAAGTTTCATAAAGACAAGTCGCGCGTATACATGAGTTCAAAGCTGCACAGTCGCGTATATGTTGGTTTGAGGAAAAGCAATGGGACAGACTCAAGAAAAAGGGTCTGATATGATTCAGTCAATTATTTTCTCTATTTGATAATGGTTACAATCTACTTATGATGTGTGGAAATGTGTTGGTACTCATATGATGTTGTTTATAAGTGCTTTTGATCGTAAATTTATGATGATGATGACTTGATACTTCTTGCTGATATATGCATGATCAGATCTGATAGTGAATAGATGGAACAGGTTCAGGGGGAGCATATGCTTTGAATAAATGTATTGTTGGCATTATGGTTAGAAATCTTTGCGTGATGATGCTTATGTGGCTAAATGATTGTTGGTTGGCCAAGAGAGTGGTATTGTAGGTTACAGGTCTAGATGCTGGTGACAGATGCTTATGGTGCAAATCATATATGGTGTATGATAGTTGCTAATGACTATCATGGTCCTGTTTAGATTGTTGGTCATTGTTATAAAAGTCATGTATATTATTTGATGTAAAGGTCATGAAAAGACCTAATTTGTAACCCCCCTTTACATGGGAAGGATGATGTAATAATGTCTATTTCAGTCATGTATAAACATTTGGTATATCCCCACTTGGTTGGGTGGATGAGTCAAAATGGTGTATCCCCACTTGGTTGGAAGATTTATGTATGTATGAGTCATAGGAAGGTCATACTCTCTTAGTTGAGTTATAGATTCATGTTATTCTTTTGAAAAATATTTTTGCAGACTCTACATGTGCTCAGGGGGCGTATAGACGGATTTGTACATCTTGGCATGTACAAAGGGAGAGCTCGATTAGACATTTTAGCATGTACTCAAGGGGAGTATGGACAACAAAATGTATATCAAGGGAGAGAATATTTTGGTCTACCCTTTACCCTAGATGTCAAAGGGGGAGAGTGAATTGGTGTGGTTGTTGCCATCAAGTCCAAAGGGGGATATTGTTGGCATTATGATACAGGTATGACACAAGTGTTGTCCTTGATGGCAACTCTCTCAAATGAAATATCACAGTATAGCAAATAAACAACAAGAATGAAGAAAGAAATGTATATGCAGGTTCACCATTGACCAAGCCGCGTATACATGCAGGTTCACTGTATACAAAGTCACGTATACGAAAATGTATATGCAGGTTCACCATTTGACCAAGTCACGTATACACTCAGGTTCACTATATACAAAGGCGTGTATAACGTACACATGCACTTTCACAAAAGGAAAGGTGCATACATGCTGGAAAACTAAGTTTTGGTCTATGGTATTTGGTCCATTGTATTTTTGTATTGATCCATCGTATTTGGTCCGAGGTATTGACCCCAGGTATTGGGTCCAAGGTATCGATCCTACATGGTTTTGGACCATGGTATTAAGAGAGGCCTAAACCTATATAAGGAGAAGAAGATCATTAGGCCTAAGGTAAAGTGTGCAAGTGATGAATATCTGATGAAGTGTGAGATCTAGTATGTTGGTTATGGGTTGGTGATGCTTTACTTGATTTGAACTAAGGATGCACCTATGCATTTGATGATGGATGATGGATCGGGATAATAAGGCTTGGAATGTATTATCATTATGTGTTTTGGTCATGGATAGACTAGATCTGAATTATTGACGCATGTTTTATTGTATAAATGTTATGATCTGGGTATGATTGATGTTTGGATAGCTGCAAAGTTATGAGTAAATATTTTCATATCTGTACATGGGTTCACTTTGGTAAAAGTGCGTATACACTCTGGTTCAGCTTATCAAAGTAGCGTATACAGTATGAAGTATAATATTTGAAGTTACAGTTGGATCTAGTTGTTGTTTCATAATTTTGTGGTCTACTCTGTATTTTGGTGATTGTGTTTTATTGACAGGGTTTCAGTGTTTCAGTGTTGGGTGATTCATAGATTGATGATGCAGGTGTAGTTGATGGGTGTATTGAAGTGGTGATTAATTTTGTGCTTCAATGTTGTTTATGGGTCCATTATGAAAATTGGATGCGAAGTGGCCTTTAGATTATGGTGTTGTGCTTCAGGAGTATCCAATATGAAAATTTATGAAACATCGTCCTTGGAGGAAGAGAGAAGGTTGTATCCTTCTGTAAGTTGGCACCTACGTACTAGTAAACATATCGGCTAGTACAAGAGCTAGGGGGTTGGAGCTCCCTTCCAGTAGCAGCTAGAAAACGACTGAAGGTTGGAGCCTTCAGTAGGCCGACGCCTATGTACTAGTAAACATATCGGCTAGTACAAGAGCCAGGGGGCTGTAACTCCCTTCCAGTAGTAGCTGGAGAACGAGAGAAGGTTGTAGCCTTCTGCAAGTGGGTGCCTACATACTGGTATGAGTCTGTGAAAGTACAAGATTGTAAACAGGTTTTTCTTATATTAAAGGAAGATAGCAGTAAGTGGTTTTTGTCCTGCATTGGGTTTCCACCTTATATCATGGTGTTCATGTGTGTTTCTTATGTGTGATGATCTATTTTGTTTTACTACACCAGTTTACTGTTTATATGGTTAATGAAGTTCTAATGCACTGATTAAAAATCAACATATAATGGATTAACTGAATCATAAGTTTACTGGATATACGCTAGTTGCATTAAACATAGTTGTGTGTACATGCAGGTTCCCTTCACTGAAGTAGAGTATATGAACCTGATTATGGAAATGAAAAAGTTAATGATTTGCTAATACTGATTCACCCCCACCCTTCTCAATATTATTTCCAATAATTAGAATCAGAGTAGGCCCTTTGGCAGAAGCTTGATCGCTTGAAGGAGATCTGTAGAACAATGGGAAAGAAAGCGCTTTAGAAGAAGAAGACAACTCAAAGGAATAGTGATAGTCTGCTGTTAAGTGGAAGCAAGTATTCAGATTCTGAATCACCTCAGATTGAAGATGAACAAGCAAATGAAGCATCAAATAAAATCATAGATCAACAAGATCTATTTAACAAAAGGGAGAGTGCCCTCAAAGAAGAAGTTATCAGCTTAAAAGCTCAGATAGAGTGTGTCTTCAGAGTACGTCAAATTTTGCAGGAGAAAAATGAAGAACAAGAAAATGAGATTCTCAAACTAAGGCAACAAGTTGAATAAGGAACAAATTCTAAAGAAATCTTTAAGAAGCAATATCTAGAAAAGGAAGAACAACATCAGGCTGAGGTAAATATCTTGAAAGGTAAATTAGAAGAAAAAGATAAACTAATACGATTTCAAGACAATACTAAGATTTTGGATGATATTCTTAGTAGTTAAAGGCCATCTGCTATCAAAACTGGTCTTGGTTTTTATGAATCTATTGAAGCTTAATCTAGCTCACAAGGTGAGGCAAGGAACTCTAATACAAAATCTGAAATTCTCAACAAGGAGATGAGAGGTCAACCCCATCAACAACCAAAGAAAGAAAGTCTTCAAAGAAAATCCTTTACTCCTAACTGTGGAAGTGATAGACAGTTATTTCCTCTGATGAATAATGTTGCATGTTTTATATGTCATAACTTTGGGCATGTTGCAGCCAGATGCAGAAGTAGAATGGTTCAAGACCATCACACAGAAAGATCATCACATTCCAGGTACTTTAAGGGATATTATTTTTCTTGCAATATGTTTGGTCACAAATCCATTGACTACTATAGAAGGAATATGAAACATATAAGACGTAATTCATGTAACAAGCTTGGACATATAGTAAAGGAATGAAGGAGAAGATTTTGGGCACCATACGAAAAGGAGAAAACATCACCACAATCGAAGATATGGAAGAAAAGGGAAGTACAGTTAGAAAGATGTGGCATAGCAGAGTATACAAACATGACAGATTCAGAGGAAGTTGAAGGTGTGGAACCTCAGTGTTCTAAATATCTGTTGTGGCCAGCAACAACCCCCCTTTTTCATTTAAGTGTTTGTCCAAAATACTAAATGAATGGGGACCCTTAGTTTAATTTTGAGAAAAATCAAGTTTTCCTTTCTTCAAAATAAGGTTACCATCGTAAGCTTAGAGAGGTCTTTCGAATATTTTTTAACCTAAGTCTACGATAAGGTAAAGGTATTTAAAAATTGCATTACAAAAAGGATAGGAAATGCCTTCATTCCCTTATAATATTGGTATGTGCAAGACCCCCGTGTTAAGCATAACATCACATCACAGTAAAGTAATGCTCATAAGGAAAAACCTCAAGATCTGTCGATCTACGATAACATCGATCGCAAGATCGCATATTGCAGAAATAAACTGGCAATACTTGACAAACGTTAAACTTCTGCGACCTGCGATGTTGCGACTTGTGATGTTGCGATCGCCGCGATCGTGTAATCTGCGATCTTGCGATTTGCGATGGCATGATCTTTGATGTTACATAATCAAATCATGAATCATTTAATCACGAATCCTTCGAGCCCGCCATTCAAAGAAAAGCCACTTACCATAATCTGACCCCAGATCATGCGCTTTTAATGATAGTAAATGGATTAGTTTTCAGTTATTAAATGAAATGAAGACGCGTGCTTTTGTAAAGAATTATTTCACGTAAAGTGGCATATTTGATATATATGTTGCATTTAAAACTCTCCCATCACCTTTCTCAATCAGTCATTTCCACTTCGCTCGTAATCTGTAGGAACGAAGAGTTAAGAAGATTCAAAGTCGAACGCAGGAGCAAATGGGAAAGAAACATAAAGCCCAAGGCTCCGAGACGAAGGAAAAGACGAAGGAGATGGCGCCTTTGTATACAGACACTGCCTGCAACAGGGACGCAGGAATTTCGACATGGGAAGGCATGTATAGGCTGCTGGAGGAAGAAAATCCTAAAGTAATGAAGGTTGATAGGGCCGCGGGCTCACAAAACTCTTCCGAGGCATCCTTAGAGGAGCTGGCATGTTCATTTCTTCACTGAATAGCAGCTAGACCCAAAATTTTACCGTATACATATATGATCAAGTGGATACTTGATAATGCAGAGTTACAAGGTAGACAATTCAAGGTTTAGGGACATGGGCTCATAGGATCATTCGACGCGCAAGACTTAAAGCTTATGTATCATCTTCCTGAGCCTCAGACGATCTACAATGCACAATTTGTCAAGAAATTTGCAGCAGAGAACCCAAACCTGGCAGAGACCACTAAAGAATGGAACAGAAGAGAGCAGCTGCTAAAAAAGGACAAAAATGGTATGTACAGCACTGGTTCCCTCACCTCTCCGTATTGTTTTGCTGTGGGCATGCTTTGCAGGTTGTTTGGGATGCCAGACATTAATAAATTTTCGTCTGAATGGCTACCACTCATAGACGTTGCCACAAACGCTGATATCGTGGATTGGGCCAAGATATTTTCTGATAATCTATACACTGTTGTTATGAATTACCGGTCTAAAAGATCCTTGTCTCAAACGGTATATCCTCCTTTTTATCTGTCTGCTTATATTATGGATTCTATTTGCTATGTATCTAAATTCCCCACTATGGGTTGGAAATGGACTACCTAGGACCCGTCACCTATTCATGTTTATCATAAAGTATTATGGGATTCCCAGTTCGCCCCTCACTTCTATCAGATTTGCCACGGGCTTATCTTACCCCTATATAGGATGATGTATGATGGAGAACCCCCGAGGTGCTCACCCGAAGCGCAAATAGACATCATCCCCATCGCAAGATGGTTCGGGGAAGAATGGTTCACTTATATTAGAGTGTTTGGGAGCACTGTACCTCCACATGTCCTACCTCTATATGTCCCCGACAAACTTTTGGCTCGAGAAATTGCCTATCAGACCTGTTCAGAAGGCGGCCTGACCAAAGAACTAAAAGACAAGAAGAAGGCCATATGGCCTCAGTTTCCTGTAGCTTGTGGGGCCTTCTCATTGTTCGATATAGGACACGCTTTCGCCGAAGTGGAGAATGTGACGTCTCTACAGTTATTTAAATTCCCATCTCGGCCTTTTGACCTAAATAATGTTGCCCATGATTTCACTACAAGCGTCAAAATAAAAGTATTCGTCGGAAAGAAAGATTTGTTTCAAGGTAAAAGCTCACTCCAGGAAGTTTTGCGAGAAGCTCGGTCGAGGTTTTCTCCAGATGACCTCCAAAGATTCATGTTATACAGGGAAAGAAGGCTAGCCAGTGTTCCTCTAGAGAAGCTGCGACTGCCCGCCAGAGAACCGACTCCCAGCATCAGCCTCAGTGGAAACTCTAGTACTTCCAAATCCAAATCTGATGCTGCCCAAGGAATGCCTGAACGTTCTAAAAAGTCTGGAAGCGATCAAGGAAAAAGCAAAGAAACAGCTAAAGATACAGCTCAGTTAAGTGCAATGTCGCAACAGCAAGTTATCGCCTCCCCGCTAAGAGATGTCCCTCCTCCCGTCATTAAAGCGCCACTCGTCACAACAGAGTTAGACAAAGAATGGGAAAACTTCAATGAGATAATAAGCCTTGAAGGGCAAGCCCCAAGGACACCTGTGAAAAATACACAGGTAACGCAAGAAATGGTTTCGACCATAGTCAGCAGTGTCACAGAAACGGAGCACAGTCATATCGCTCCACCTTCTAAGCTTCTACTTAGTGTAGAGGAAATTCCCCCACTGGATGTATTCTATAGTCCCCAACATAAAGCAGTTGTGAGGAGACAAAGAAAGAAGAGAAAGCTAGAGAATACACTATCACAGGATGCTGAACATTTAGACGTCTTATGGAAAGACCCCAACAACAACCCGACAGAAAATCTCACGAAGTTGTCTCAGATCGCAGGAGCATACACTCCTGCGACTATCGACAAGGCATCAGAAGTTCAACAACTGTTGAGGGAACAAGAAAACAAAATACAGCTACTACAACAACAGCTACAACAAGCCAATGCTAATATTGAAGTGTCCAAACAACTCGAGAAGTTACAAGAAGACTTTCAACAGATGCAGATAAGCTATCAAAGAAGCCTAGACAAAAAAGGAAAGCAGTTGCAAGCTTTGCAAGAAATACATAAGGACGAACCTAAACTTTCTGAATTTGTTTCAGAATCTGCTGGCTTAAATGAGCAACTTCTGCAACAACAAGAAGAGTTGGGACGTAAGATATCGCAGTGGGGTCACTATTGCGAGCTGAGCGATAAACTCACCAATCAAGTGGTAGACTTGCGAAGTGACTATGACCAGATTGACAGACGAGTGACATAATACTTAGCTTGGCAGGATGGAGAGGAAGGGAAAAGAGAAAATGCACCCAGAATAAATGAGAGTCATAAGGAATTTCTCTTTAACAAATGGGACGATCAAATCAGGCAGCAGAGACAGCGGCAACGCAAGCAAGCATTCTTATTGACTGTGTAAATGAGAATTTACACAGAGCCAACTTAATCGCAAAAACCACCCCGGGGTACCTACCAAATAAGTCACGACTGGAGGCAGAATGGAAGAAGAAGGCGCAGGAAAAGGGGAAAAGCGATCCAGGCATTGAACATGTTAAATTGGGAGTGTTACTGGGCATACTTAATCAAGCCACACAGTCAATGGATGACTGTGAAATGCATCATAAACTCGGTCGAGAAAGTAGTGCTAGCTCTCATAGATTCTGTTTTCGCATCCCATCTCAGCGCAGAAGTCAGCCAACCGACTCTTCTCAATTCCATGATGAACACTTGCAGTTTTAAGGACCAAATTCAGAAGTAGCTTATTTTTAGAAGTTTGTTGTTTCTTTTTATTTAGATTAGAAAAAGGATGGTCATTTGAAAACCGTATCCTAAATTTTTTTAAAAACACTATTATTAGAATTAGGAAGTAGTATTTTAACCCTTCTC